>JAAAKG020161402.1:0-19017 GCA_010014905.2 Druon quercuslanigerum
CTCCCTACCGAGTGAGTCACGCCTACCCCGAAAGGGAAACGGCTTAATGGTGTAATAATAATAATAATAATAATTAAACTATAATTAGATGATACATTCAGTTAAGTTGAGATTATCTTCAATATTTTTAATTGAAACTCTTTAATTGAAAACTTAATTGAAAACTTTAATTGAAATTGAAATCAGATAAGGAATGATCTGTGATCTGAATTTGCAATTCTATCTATTTTAAGTTACTTAAACTGAAATTTCATTTTAAATTTAAAAATATTTTGTCAAATGTGTTAAGTCAATGAACCTGAAACTTATCATCATTGTTCCCTTCTGTAGACAACAAAAAGTCATTATCGAAGTTTATTCCAATGCGCGCTGCGTATGCGCTCGGACGGTTTTAACATCTGAATGGATTTCAGTTTATCATAAAAAGATTGTTACCCTTAACATCTCGAAAAGATGGTAAATGTTTGGCATGAATATCTGCATGTTAGGTTCAACAATCTTACCCTTTGCACATCTACATTTAAACATCCATTTTTTCCCGTGTAGGAGGACAAGAAAATTATATGAGAGTAGGAATAGAGGCTAGATTAAAAAATATGTATATTGTAGACATAAGAATCCGAGGGAATAATTTCCTATAATTGGAAGCCTATAATGTAATTATATCTTATTCTAATCATTATCTAGAGTTTTGAGAAGTGTCTGAAATTTTAATGCAATTTACTTCAATTGTGGATCCAGAAATACACGGATTTGACAAACATAGGTTACCCTCTAATAGAAACGAGATTCAGTGATGCCAATGAAGCGTAACGAGATTTTCGTAACTTAATTACGGCGAATCAAATATTCGATTCGCGTACCTTAATTGAGGATAATGTGTAAAAAATCTTTGACGTTGTTCAATGCAACGTCGACAGTTTTTTGAAACCTTTCACATGCGTCGTAAAAGGACACGATCAGCAGGGATCGAATTGAGCGACGAGCATAAAAAAATCGTTCGAAAGTGAAGTGTAACGAGATTAATTTCGCTGAGTTATCTCTGAATTTAGAGCAAATTCGCGTTGAAATACGGGTTACAATTTTCGAATAACGAACATGACATAACATATAAGTGCCTTTCTATATATCTACTTTTTGTTTTGTTTGCTTTATTTTACAAATATCTGGTGAATTTAAGAATTAACATCAACTGCCATAGGAAGGAGAAAGTTGGAAGAGGCACGAAAAATTGATTTTGTTTCGATAATTAAAAATTTTCAATGAACTCAAAAGTTGTTAAAAGAAGTACAGAATAGAGTAAAGTGAAAATGTAAAAATAAATGGTTTGAGTTGAGCAAAAAAGTTTAAGTTTTGAATCCAAAAGAAGTACAAAAATCCCGTTTACTTAGAATACTTATATAAACTTTGTCTAGTCTCACCGTAGGTAATAAACAACAGTAAACAATTTTAATTAAAATTGTTGCTCAAGTTACAATATTTCGAAAATGTGAAAAACAGTGTTTTTTTATTCATTAAATTGCACCATTTCTTTAATTTCTACAGGTCACATTTGAAATCGCTTGTGTTAGGATCAAGGAAACATACCGTTCTTTTGATCACGAATAAACTAAGTTTTGGTTATTAAACGTTTTCAACATTAAATATTTCTTCAATAGAATATTTTCTGCATGATGATATTTTACATGAATATTTTTCTATTATTTGCCGTTAAGTGTTTTTTAAAAGAACATTTTCTACATGATTTTTTGAAGTACAAAATAATCTAGAAAAAATATTCAAATAATAAAAATATTAAATAAACGTTTGTTTCCAAACAGAACAAGCTTAATAATTTAATCTGGAACTTACGCACTACATTCATAAAAAAATACGAAAGACTGTGTCATAATATTGTTTAAATTTGAACACTTCTACTTCACCCTAATGAGTCATACTTCAGTAGAATCGTATAATAGTCACACTAGGTGTATTTCACCCTACTAATAAGTTCTAAAAATCTAACAAAAAATGCTAGCTATTATTTAGGGATTGCAAAAGATTATCTGTAAATTTTTTTAAACAAACTTAATTGTTAAAATTTTTGAAATCAGTCAAGTTATGGTAATCAGAACTTTAGGAGGAGCTTGAAAATTTGTTGGGGTGAATTTCACCCCGTGTGACTAATTACTGTTAAAACTTTTTTCAAAAATGCAGTTTTTAATTGTTTCAAATACACGAAAAAATAACTTTGAAAAATTGTTTAATTTTAAAATATATTTAAAAAGTTAAAATTGTTTTAATTGAAGAAAGCTGAGAAATGCCAATTTGAATGTAAATCGGAGTTTCTTAATAATAATTTCATGCCTCTGATATTCAGGAGTTTGAAAATATTAGATGCTAATAAACAAGCCTTAGAATAATACAAAATATAAAAGAAAAACTGAGGACACTAAAAATGGGAATTGAAACTGGTACGATCTCATGCGATCCCGTATTGAAGTGGGAATCGAGCAGCACGTGGATTCTAGGTGAATACGAATTGGACTAAAAGGATTTCGCTGATTCTGTCGGGATATGTATTTTCCACACACATTCACAGTAGCTAGAGAGAAAGCTCCATTGCAATTCAATGTTCAGCGAGTATTTGAGTTACGATTTTTGAATAATTTGCAACGAGACCCAATTTCACTGTGGGTTAACGTACACACGGATGAAACGACGTGACAACCTTGCAGCAGTTTCCAAGCGAATAATGTCCCACAGATTTATTTCAAACAAAGATTTATTCCAATAAAAAAGGACGGAAAAAATATTCAGAAGAAAGAAAACATTAGTGTTAAAGTGTAGTGTTTATATAGTTATATTTCAAGAATGTAGCTTTTCTGAAACACAAGTTAGAAAGAATAATGTTAATTTAACACATGAATACTTCATTAGTGACTCAAATATTATTTCCATGTTTTAGGGAAACAAAACAATGTATTAATATTTTTATGTTTTCACAACAGAAATTTTTATTTACCATATTATTCTTAAAATTCATTAACGTCGTCATTGATCTCGAAAATAATAACATTTTACGATTTAAACGTGAAAAAATTGTTGAAACAAATAATAATTGTTTGAACAATAAAAAATCACATAAACATACTTTGAAACTCGTCACTTATTATATGAAAATGATTCATGTTGAAAAACTTTAAAATGTACCACCCTTATCATGAATTTGACACAAAAATGCAATTTTGCATTTTCGGGACATTTTACGGGCACATAATGAGGTGTTATGGGCGAGAGTTAAAATTAAGAGCAAGTGGATAATAATTATTCTTTGAAAATTCCTAAAGAGTTGACTAAACAAAAATTTACAATGAGTTAATAACGCGCAGGGGAGAGTAGGGTGTGGTGCCGGTGAGGAGCACTGTGGCAATTGCTAATAACGCTCGTATTTTTTTTATTTCCATATTAGGTGTTACGTAAAAAAGTTTTCTCTGTTTAGAAAATGAGTGATATTTTTAATTACCTAAAGCATGAAAAGGACGAAAACGGAAGAAAAATACATAAAGCTAATTAATTTTTCCTAAATACACAATGATGACTCATACACATTTTTTGAAATGTTCACTTCGGTTTTCTTTTCATATTCACTGGAATTAGAAATGGGCTTATTTTCCTGGATTATATCAATAATCATATATGTTGCTTAGCTTTGAGGTCGAGGTACATTAACCTTAATGCACGATTAATTTATAAATGTTATGAGATATAAACTTGTATGAAATTGAACAAATTTGAATGGAAAAATATGTGAAGGTGAATCAGGGATGTAAAAGCGTGATACCGCGTCGACAGCGTGACTATTCGACGAACTGAGAACCATCGGTTCGTTACCGACAAGGTAAAGCTGTTTTCCATCCCAGTCGGTTGCCGTCGAGTGAACGAGAACAAAAAGGGGTTGATGGGGTTAACTGTAATTTGCATTCACGTATACGCTACCTTCATCCCCGATATTCGCTTTCTCCAACCCTTTCTATTACACGGACATTCATTTGCTTCCTGCCCCTATTCACAAAACAGATAATAGACAGTGAACATCTCTAAGACTATGATGATGTTTACAGTTTTTCGAGTATTCCCTCTCCAGAAAAAGGTTTTCTTTTTTATTTGGTTTTGACATCAGAGAGAAAAGATTGTATTCGAGCTAGAAGAAGACTGATATTAAATTAAGATAGTGAAACGTATGGCATTGCGAAAACTTTCGTCACAAATTGAATATTTTATGTCGTCTCACGGAAAAATATTTCATACCGATGTTGGAAGTTGAATATTTCCTCAATTTTGGCTTGTGCAGAAAAGGAACCTTTTCAAAAATGCATGACTTACACTAAGGACATTAAGAGTGAGCGACGTACGGGGCCGTTCAAAAACTGCGTCAATCTATCAGAGGGAGTGGGGTTAATAAAAAAAGTGATATCACATATAAGAATAAAAAATTGTAAATAACAATTATTTAAATGTATGAAAATATGAAAATTCGTGATCTTACTAAACAAAGTTAGGCATACAACTTCTTCTGACCACTACCCCTTCATTTCGAACTGCAAACTGAATTCACAGACCTAAATACAAAAATCAAAGTAGTTTTCTTTGGAAGTTACTTTTTCTTATAAAAGAATCTTTAAAAACATAACATAACCGAATACATATCAAATTTAGCAACCTCGACATTTGAAGTCAAAGACTTTTTGGGTTCGAAATATGAGTTTTTCCGATTTTGTTTTTCAAAGAAACCAAATGTTTTTTCACACTTGTATAAAATTTCACCAGCTTGAGATATATTGACTTATATTTTTTGAAAATTTTTGTTTGAATTTATGCCTTTATAAGAAACACATCCTGTGAGTTTTATGAGGGCTAAATGACTTTTGTGATCAGGAGAAATCATTTTTTATAAAATCAAATTGTCTCATTTTTCTTCTAAACAAGAACAGTTCCGAAAAAATGTTAAGATGAAAGTTTGCGTATCTAAAAAAGTTATATGAAAAGGTCATCTTGCTCTTTTGCGATATCGCGCACAGTTTTGAAGAAAAATTTCTAGAAAATATTTTTCTACTTTTTGAAAAGTCTATTATAATATTTTTGGTTCAGAACATATCTCTTTTGGTCAACAATGTTACTATTTGGTTAATGATTTTTTATAATTCAAATTTTTTTTCGATAATTGGTCATTTTGTTTAGAAATTTCGTTTCTCTGGATTTAAAATTAAAATGAGCGGCTTCACGTAGTTGTCGTTTTCAATTACTTAAAAGTCCATTTTTAATCCTTTTTTATTTATGGAAAACATGAATAGTGTTAAAAAATGCATTATGATCATAATGAAACGTCATCCTAAAACACATAATAACGTGATTTCTCTAAATAAGAGGCACAAAAAGCAGAATGGGCTTTATCCCATTGTCACACTCATTTCTGAACCATCACATCAACTTAAACCATATTTTTGGCAAAACTAAATTTTCCGTTCAAGTATTTCTATCATGTATTGATAAGCCTTAACTTAAAGTACTTTAAACTGCAAAAGAACAATTACATTAGTCAGGAAACGAAAAAATCGTTGACTCCGAATATTTTATTCTCAAATTACTAATTGAAAAATTTAAATTATTTTTCTTTCGCCATTTTTACCTGTTTGATGACAAAATTTCTATACTAAAAGTTTTTTGATATTTGCTGTTCACCAGTGTCTAAGACTGGAAATCTAACACTCATTTGTTCTTAATATATTATAAATTGCAACAAAATCAAATGACAACTTAGAAAAATCCCAGAAAAATTATTTATGGTAGTCAGGGAATTCCGAATCATAATATTTGACGGTCTGCAATGAAATTTCCGAAAGAGGAAATTCTGAGGGAAATTTCCGATTTTTCGTAACTTTCGGTACATCAGTATAATGCCACAAGATACGATACATTATAAAAAATATAGACGATAGAATATATATTGAAGTATAATTTCTCATGAGAAACCTAAAATTAATACGATTGACCATTCTGCACACTCTCTTAAACTGAACCAGTGAACTCTGACTGGTTCAATCAGTATTTTGAATGTGAACCAGCGTTTTCCCTAAGTTGTTGGGGTAAATCAGCTAGTTACTCAGATAAAACAGTGTTACTGAATAAACCAGTGACGCCCAATTCTAGAGTGAAAAACTTTATTGTTTACTAGCGTAAGCCTTCCCACAATTAGATGCAATGCATTACATTCTATTACATATGATAAACCAGCTCACGCACGTAATGGCGTACAAAACTCCGAGATTTACGCTTGAATTTTTTTCTATTTTATCGAAAATAAGTCGATAAATTGCTTTAATCATGAAAATAGTACTTTAAAAAATCCTCCTGAGTCTTAAAACAAAAATAAGCAATTAATTGGGCTGAATTTTAGTCTATTGGTTTTAAAGAAAGATTTAATTATCTTGTCTTAGGATGAAGATACTTCGAGCTCAAAAAAAGACTACAATGAAGCTATTTTTCAGTCCTCGGAAGTTTTAAGTTGTGACGTTACACTCGCTGCGCCCTCTATGCGACACTATTTACATAATTTGCATAAAGTTCGTGATGCGACAAGAGTCAAGTGATGCAATATCTGCAGTTAATCATACCAGATAATATATTATAGATTTAATGCTTTCACGATGATTCATTTTGATCAAACGAGATATTTCGGGTTACAATCTGTGATTGGCAAGAGCGCCCCACCGTGACGACTGTTCGAACCTGACTGGCCAATTAAGTCTATATTTTAAAAAAATCCAGGAGCACGGAAAGCCAAATCGGATTGGTGTTGTATCATTGTCCCTACTGATGTTATTAGGGTGTTTTAAGATTTCAATTACCATAAGAACAAGGAATTTTATGTTCACACGGATCACTGAGGGGTGCCTTTTTGTCTTCAGGGTTATTTAGTAGTTGTGCTTTTTTCGCAGGTGGTTTAAATATGGTTTTGATGTTGTATTTTTTGAGAATTCTCCCTATTTGTTCTGTGACGCCTTGGATGTAGGGTAGGATGGTCGTCGTTTTTCTCTTTCTTTCTTTAGTAGATTGTGTTGCCTTGTTTTTTTTAGTGTATTTTCTTATTGCCTTATCAATTTGTTTGTTTGTGTAATCGTTCCGGATTAGCATTTGTTTAACGTTTTGCAATTCCTTACGTAAGTTATCTTTATTTGTTATGGAGACAGCTCTGTATATGTTTGCATGGGTCATGTTGTAATTTGTTATCAGATCTTTTGTAAACTAATGCGTCCAAGAAAGGCAATTTTCCGTTTTGCTCATTTTCCATAGAGAGCTGGATATTAGGATGTGAACAATTGATGAAGTCGAAAAACTTATTTAGTTCATCTAGACCATGTCGCCAGATGACAAAGGTGTCGTTAACGTAACGAAACCAAAATTCGGTTTTAAGCTGGGATTGGTTGAAGATTTTAGTTTCTAGATGTTCTATAAAGATGTTGGCTATTATAGGTAGAATTGGGGATCCCATTGCTGCTTCTAAGGTTTGTTCATAAAATTGGTCATTGAAAGAGAAGTAAGTATAATTAAGACAGTGTTCTATCAAAGGTATGCGCTCAGAAGGGAAGTTTGTTTCAAAAGATTTAATAATTTCAATTGAATCAGAGATTGGTACCTTCATAAAGAGAGATACTGTGTCGGAACTCACTATGATGTCTTCGGGTTGAATGTGAATCTGTTGCATCTTTTTGATAAAGTCAAATGTGTTTTGGACGTGAGTGATACAGTTTCCTGTAAAAGCATTTAGTTCTGTGGTGTAAAAGCGTGATAGGTTTTAAGTTGGTGAGTCTATTGCGCTGACGATCGGTCTGAGAGGAATATTATTTTTGTGGATTTTCGGGAGCCCCTAAAGTTTTGGAGAGATGGTACTTGTGCGTAATAATTTATATATTGTTTGGCTGTCAAGTTTAGATTCTTTGAGAAGGGCTTTTGTTTTACTGACTGTTGTTTTTATGGCGTCCCTTTTAAGCTTTTTGTATGTTTCGTCAGTTGCAAGGTCCATGATTTTGCTTTTAAAGTCTTCTTTATTCACCATTACTGTTGTGTTGCCTTTATCTGCGAGATATATTATGATGTCTTTGTTCCGATTGAGTTCTTTAATTTCGATTTTTTCTTGTTTTGTTAAATTTGAGGAGGTAATTATGAGTTTGCGTAAAATGTTGGCTATTCTGCGTCTTATGTCGTTTGCTTTTTCTGGTGGGAGGTTATATATTGTGGATTGGAAATTGCTGATGATTTCTTCTTTCGGGTTTTTGGAAGGAGCTACTGCAAATTTATGTCCTTCAGATAAGGCTCAATTCATTTCGTTGCTGAGAGAATGGTCAGAGATGTTTTTAGTGTATCAGCTAGTGGTGTTTGCCTTACTGGAAGTAATTTGTTAAATTTTATTTCTTGTTTTTGAGTTTGAAGATCTTTAATCCGTTGGGATTGGTCAAATTGCCTAATACCTCAGTTTCAGGCCAGCCCTAAAGAAGAAATATCTCTTTTATCAATACGCAAAAAAATAAAAACCATTTCTTTTTTTAAAATAAATATACTTCAGTAAAAATTGTTAAAATATAAATTCAAATTTATATTTAAACAATTTATATTCAAATACATTTATTTTAAACAAAGAAATTGTTTTTACATTTCCGTATTAATTCTTTTTTTTGGCCTTGTTCTAGCCTATCCTTGCCCTAAATTTTTGCTTCAATTTAGACTTAATTTAAGCAGTCTTGACATCTGATTTTGAAACATAGATTAGGCCCTAATTTAAGTCTATATTCTGCTTTGCGATCAAAAAATAGTCCATAGATAAAATTAAAATTGAATTTATCAGGGGTCAAACATAGTAATAATTTCGGCCAGTTCTCTTCCTTTTTAAATTTTTTTATATAAAATAGAATATTTCCTGAAATTTTAATAAATGCATATTCCAAATATATGGAGATACAATTTTTAAGCCGTTTGAGTAAAAAAATTTCATATTTAAATTTAAAATTTTCTCCGCTGCTCAAAGGATTAAGATTGGATATCCTTTTCATGAATTTTGAAGGTCCCTCAATTACGTCGGATTATGCTATTTTGATTAATTTAACTATGAAAAATCCAGATTTAAATTATTATGCATATAAAATTACACGGGGATATATAGAAGTGAACACCCATTTATTTTTTGCGCTCACAAACTCAATAGATATGTGATAAATATAATCAGCTATTTTTAAGTAAAAAATAATAATGTTAAAAAATGGACTTTTGCGAGAACTTATTTTAAAGATATTAAAAGAACATCGAGATTTAAATATTTTTCAGTTAACGTCTGGGAAATAACTAATTAGAATTTTTAAGGAAAAATCTTATTTCATCAACTTCTTTCAGACTATTTATTTCACACTATACATATTCTGGAAGAAGTGCATGAATTAAGATTTTTCCTTGCAAATTCTATTTTTAAGAATTTTAGAAATAGCCGCTGTTTTCTCAATTTTTAATCGATTTATATTTTTTGTGATCAATTGTAAAAGAAAGAACTCCTAAGTAGAATAGAAAAATAAAATCTCGAATATATGCACTCGTTAGGAAAATATTGTATTTTGAAAACATACGGTCAATTTTTGAGATTTTGCAGGTATTTGAAAGATTGTAACAAATCCAAAACAAATTTCTTTAATTAAATTGTGAAATACGGGGTTCTTTATTTTTATCATAGGATGATATATCTAAATACCACATCATTCTGACATCATGAACTAGACGTTTCTTATAATTTTGCCTCTTAAAATATGCTTCAACTCTTAAGAATTTATTTCGCTTTAATAAAAATAAAAAACTTTGAAATTTTAGCTGCACATGATGTGATGAATTCGTGAGCTTTCAAGCAGTTTTTTTTCTCTCGAAGTAACCTAACAGAACGTACTAAGATAAACACTACCATCTTAAAACGGCAAAATAAAAATACAATACTTTTACTTTCTTAATACAAAAAAGTATCAAGTGATCAATTTTAAACATAAAGTGAAAAATGTGAATTTTTAATTTTAATATTTTTCACGACTCTTAAGAAGACTAATCAAACTTGGCTATTGTTCTCGACACAAACCCTCTGTTCATAAAGTAAGCACAATTGAATTCTACTGCACAAGAGGCAATTTAGAATTTGTCTATCAGCCGATAATCATTTATCGAAAGACGATTGGGGTAGGCGTGATCATGGGATCCTACCCTCTGTCACGTTCCCAGAGAAGTAAGACTATTCTCAGTGATTCTCGTTAAACGTCGAAGAGCTTTTTAGGAAAGTTCATTTGGCCAGGTGGGCGGTGTAGACGTATCCTAAAGTCTGCAGGAGACAAAATAGATTATAGGGGAATGCGGCTCGCCTTCTTCGACGTCCTCTTGGTCCTGGTCGTTGTTCGGGTTTGGGGTCAGGGGTTGGGGGTGCACCGGAGAGCTGAAAGTCAGAAGAAGAGAAGAAGAGAAGATGAAATCCGGGGGAGGGTATCTGTCGATACCGTGACGTGACGCCTGCATTTTTTACGCCCACTCCATTAACATCTCATTATGAACACTCCGCTAGGTTCGCGTCTCTCCGCTGCCGACATTCGAGCCACTCGATGAGGTCCCGTCTTCGTCCAACAAAATATCTTAAGTTCAAACTTCCATTAAAATATCTGCCAACCTCGAACCCCGAACATCAAACTCACTACCCAGTTCACTTCCGACCTCGATCCCTGGATTGGTAGCAGACACTCGTTAACAATTTCGATCGGTAGCTAGTCGGTTCACTTCTTTCATTAGGTACTTGCAAGAAGTACCTAGTAGGCAGAGAGTTAGGAAACCTAAAAGAAATTCTACTGAGCCCTTCAAAATTTCCAGACAAAATATGATTTGTCTAGGGTGGTCCAAAAATGCATTCCAAAATTATATTCCACACTATATCTTTAAAATTTGAGGCTCCAACTTCTTCGCCTTGTGACTAGAAAATTCTATGAGAAATGCAAAATATCAGTTTCATGTAAAATGCATGATAAATACCAGACGCTACGTAATTATCTCGCCATGAATTTTTTTTATTTAATAAGAGTCAACTTTGCAAGTATGTTTGATTTATTTGTAGATTATTGAAATACTTACTTTTATTTTTATTTTTCCCTAAAATTATAATAAGTTAGTATTTTCGGGATTATTTCTACGCAGTAAGTCCATTTTAAGAATAATATTTTTTGTTTCAGGCACTGTTCAATTGCTTAAACAATTGATATTTATTTTATTAAATGTTTTTATTCCAAATCATGAAAAGTTTTAATTCTTTTTAATTAATAACTTAATTTATAAATTTTAGGCGTAGTATTTTTTATTAAAGACGTTTTGCAATTTACTTTTAAAATTTCTATGTGTTTACATTTTTTTCATCAAATTATAAGTAACAATTTCTCATAAGATTTTACAGTTTTAAAGAAATTTTTTAAAAAAAGCTTTTGCGTTTTTCAAAAAAAAATTTTAAATTGAACTTTTGAAAAAAATGCATTTTTGATTTTCCTTTTTTTTTTAATACATAGCTTACAGTCTCCTCTGGAAACCCTGTGAATGTAAAAATAGGATCTCTCTTAGATTTTGAGAAATATTTAGGAACGTGCGCTATAACATGGCGTGCCCAGCACCCATTATTCTGAACTCTAAGTTTGTAATTATTTATTTGAAACTAAGGGAGATCCCATTTTTATATTTCAAAGAAATTTTTTAAACTGCGTCTGATTGTGAATACTTTAGAAAAATACATCGCAATAACATTAAAATCATTAAAGTCATGAATGTTAAGAAAAAGAACAAAATATTTATTTTTCAATATATCCTAAGTTTTTGAATTTTTTAAACATTATTTTAGGATTTTTCTATCAATGGATAAAATTCTTCAGACGATTTCACGTTAAATAGCTTCAAAATTGTTTGCATAAAATAAAAATTACGTATTTTGCAATATTTGGCTGTTTACTAGATTATTTAGTTACTTAAAAGTTTTTGCCTTTGAAATTTTTAAAAATTAATTATTTAAACACTGTTTATTGCAATTTTCATGCGTAATCTTTATAATTTTATCGTAAGTTATAATTTAAGAAATGTATGCGTTACAAACAAAAATAAAAAATAAAATAATGCAAAATTAACGTTAAACATATTTAAGTTTGCACTTTTAAATTTTGCGGCAAACCACAGAGCCAATGAATGCTTATTCATTGCAACTTTTTAGTAAACTAACGCGATTATGCCTTTACCTGCTAGGAAACTGACATATAAGTAACAATTGCTCTCATAACATGTGTTCATTAAGGAACCTTTCAGGATGGTGTCAGGTTAGCTGGGTAGTTTACATATATGAAAGAAATTCTTTGAGCTAGTTTGGGCATGTTGAGATAATGAAAGATGAACGACTAACGAAAAAGGTGCACCAAGGTGAAGTAAATGGCAGTGTGCCCATATGCAGAGCACGGAAAAAAATGGCTATAGTATGTGAATAGTTTATGCAATCATTTTATAAGAAATTCATGAAAAAGAGTGTCAGTAGAGTGTGTGACATTTGAAACATTTGATCTTGTGTACTAATGGGCCCCGGTAGGAAGCTTTACATTATGACTTTGTAAGACTCTGCACCTGCGATGATCGCTGGAGAGATTGATCAGAAACCTGGCTCTTAGCAGTGTTGCGAAAGGAACTGGTTACTCAAATGAACAATACGGTCAATACGGGAATACTACATAAATCTAAAAATCTATACCCCCTCCCCTACATTACTTCCTTACTTAATGGTATATTAATAATAATGATAAAAGCATTCGGGAAATAAAATCCAAAGTAATAGAGACACAGTAATACGTATACAGTATTTGTTCATCCGCGGTAATAAGAACATACATACTCTTTATCTTAATGTTAACCTGTTGGTGTACAAGTGAAACGGCGAAAAGGAATAAAGAACTCATAGTGGGAAGTTTGCTTTTCAAGCTAAGGAGAACACAACCACTGATTCGAAAGTACAAACTGGCTCGCGCACTTTCCGGTTTTCCTGACTTGAACTTTTTAAGGGGATTGAACTCGATAGAGAGAATTGAAACCGCGCTCGATATGTGACGCAGATGTTGAGGATCTACTTTTCCTTGGTTGCTTCCTTCCTCTTTCCTTCCCCTTTGATATCCGAACGTGCATCGTCGGGACGGAAGTCGCAAAACTCCAAAGTAGCTAACGCTCACCACGTATTCTTGGTTACGTGCAAAAGCGTGAAAGTACTTGAAAGTGTTTCCATGTGTTAAGAGAATGCGCAGCAGTACAATGGGAGGCAAGTCAGAAAATACGGAAGACTTTGAGGTAATGTATTTTTAGATTCTTTGTTCCTTTTTACAAATATTTGTCTAGAATATTCTTTTTTAATTAGGAGCAAATGCACACGTGCAAAATTTGCGTTCTTTTCGATAAGTTTTGTATGTTCTTATATTAAAAACATAAAGAATTTTTAATTCGATGAAAACAAATTAGTAAATAAGAGTTTAAAATTTTTTTTGAAACTATGCAAAACATTTGATAAATTTTTATATCTGACAAATGTATATAAAATAAACAATATTTAATTTTGTTACTTTTTCTAAAGACATACGTGAATTTGACTGAAAACTTATACCGTGTAGACTGTATATATGCTATAGAACGGTAAAAACTTTTAGAAGTCTATTTAACAAGAGTTATTTTAATTTTGGTATTTTTTTAGATAAACTGCTTATATGTGAAAATAATAATTTTAGATGCAAATAAAAGTAAAACAGTAACATAATAATAATGTCAATGTCATAAAGAATAGTATAATTTTTTATAAAGTAACTAAAATTCTATTTAAAATAACTCTACATTCTTTCCTGGGTATAATTTGAAATTCTCACTTTCTGCTTGTGACGCTCTTTTTAAATATTACAAAGTGTTTTTAACTAAATAATGAGCACCGTTGATTAATTATTTCAGCATTTTTAATTCACTTCTAATGATGCGATAAAACTTCCCTGCAACACCTTGTAAACTGATAAAGATAATGAATTTCATTTAGAAAATTACATTTGTTATCGTGATTTTATAATCAACAATATTTTTTGATTCAGAAAAGAAATGGTATAAAGGATAGTACGAAGTTTCGATTACACCAAAAAACTTTTCTTTAAAATTACAATCATGATGTCTAACTTCTAAGAGATTATATGAAAAAATCTTCTATTATATAGTTGCATTGTATAATATTTTTATAAATAAAAAATATATAGACTCCTGAAAATATTTTCTAGAAATTGTGAAAAATGTCTCATTACGAATAAGAATTATGGCGATCTATTGTATGGAAGAAAAGTTGGTTTTCATATTTGAATACGTACACTAGCCTAAGTTGAACTTCTTTAGTCCTATTTAATATATTTTCAATATCTATTTTTTCATTTTCTCATTTTCTGAAAATGCATCCATTACATTTTTATGCATATAGAATTAGCCCCATTTATGTTTCCAAATTTTTTCAGCACTTAATAAAAAATTTCAACCCACTTTTCTGGAAACTTATAATGTTACTTTACTTGTTCCACATTTTTATAAGAATTTTACATGCTAAAAAATTAAATAAGTTAATTAAAGAACGTTTTTTATCATGTAAAAATTTAAAAGAAGTAAGTAAAAAAAGAATCGGACTTAAAAATGAGTTTAAAAGTTTGCATTATATTATTTACAATGATGTTCATATAAAAAAGAATAATTTTATGTGTATAAAAATATAAGGCATGCATTTTCAAAACATTGAAAAAAAGATAACAAGATATCAATAAAAAAGACACAACAGGAATAGAGGAACTGTAAATCGTGTCTAGTTAAAAACTGTTTTTAATTTGTTGACTTGTGTGCGTGTTCAGATTCAAAATTAATTTTTTTTTTAAATCACTACTTTGTGAGAAAAAGTTTAATTCTAAGCTCTATATTCAATATGTAAAATGAAGGAAATAAAAATTATGAAAAGAATTTTTTATATAAATTGCTATATTTTTGTGACTGATTAAAATTTTCTATTAAAGCTATTTATCTCAGTAATCAATTATTTCCTTTATCTAAAGAGGGCAATCGTTCACATTTTATTTTAAAAATTATCCTATCAAATTCATTTTTTTCCGCTAAAAAGAAAATGTTTTAAGATCCATTTTTAGCCACTTCTTAATTTTTTAAATATATTATTTCAGTGTTTTTATAAGTCTCATCACTTTAATTTCAATCTTAATGAATCGAATATTTGTTATTAGCATTCATTTGCAACATTCAGTTCAACAGATTTTGATGCATTTTTTTGTAGTGAAATTAGTAAGGGTAAAAAATCTGTAATATATCGTTAGAATAGATTAGGAAACTCAATTTCAGGAAGAGTTTTCTTTTGGAATTATTTTTTTCGCGTAACTTTTCCACTTAGAATTTCCGGACAAGTCAGAATTTGGAATGCTTTTTAATTAAGAATGTCTGTAATTCTTGACTGGTCAATGAAAATTTTTAATCCTTTTCGATTTTAGACTTTTTGAGATTTCCTGACTCATCAGTAATTTAATATTGCGAAGGCTGAATTTTTTACTTCTAAGGATGGTAGACGCATCGGTTGGCCTCTACTGCGACTCAATGCTCGAACCGGCAAAGGGAGCAATTCCGAGAGACGGCTAATAAACCATTTTACTACCTTTCACGTAGAAAATTACTGAATTCTTCGCCTTAAAGTCAGATTTCTAATACACTTAATGGCAAATTAACGCTCTTCACTCGGACATCGTGTCAGTATTGAGTTGCCTAGTGAAACCCACCAGTGTTTTAAAATTGAGTATTGAACTTTTGCGAGTGAAACGCTCGTACGGCTTAATGAAAAAAGTTGTTTCATCAGCGAATTTTGTTTACTCTGGCCCGTACATTTTACTATCTAACCACTAATTATAAATAATGATAAACAACATGTTTCTTAGGAATTGTATGAAAATATGCAAAAATCATTAGAGGAAAATTGATTAAAATTTGTTGACTTGAAACTTGTAAATGAAAGTTAATAAGAAGCTTTTGAATAATTAATATTGACATTAAAGTAGGAAGACCTTTGAAACAATTTAAATCTTTTATTAATATTTTCAAAAGCTTATACTGAAAAAAAATATTTTCTTGTCAAGTAAGTGGAAATATATTCGAAAACGTATTTTTCAAACGTAAATTTAAAATTGGTCGTCAAGAACGTTCAACGCTCAACTGTAAATATGTATTATTAATGATTTTTAAAATTTAACTGTAACTCGAGTATTAAAAATTGAATTATAATTGGTTTTGCAAGACGATTAGGGATTAAGGACATTTAAGGGATTTTAAGCGTTTGTTATGTAACTAGAAATTGAATAGGTGCTTAACGTCTTGAAAAAACAAATTTCTATTTTAATTTAAAAAGTGTTCAGTTGAAAGAAATTTTTTAAGACCTGAATTTTTAAGATCAAAATTTTGAGAAAGTTGGTATCAATGAAAAGTGCGTCTTTATACAGCTAAGTAGAAACCCAACCTGAAAAATCCCTTTGAACTTTCAATTTAACGTTCCTAGAATAAAAGAATAATAATAAATGAATAATAATGGAATACAATGAGAAGACATGTAGAATAGGATATAAATATTTAAAAACGCATAACAAGTGCATATATAGAGTACGATAAAGGGTGTCCATGAAAAATACACATCTCGTGTACCTCTTCGATCCGTTGCGAGAAATAATGCAGCTTCGACCGTATCACAAGTAACGGACTATCAATAATAAAACTGACTTTATGGCGAAAGGAAATTGCGGATGCGAATATTGAGAAAGTACTCGTAACATGAACACCTGCGCAAATTGAATGCGTTACGTTGTGCTTACCGTATCTTTACTTGCAGAGGAATCGGATCTACATCGGTGTGTCGCGAACTACCTACGCTACTACTTCGTGTTGAGAAATTGTAGCAAGCCAAGAGGTGCGCTCGGAAAACCAAAGTCGATTCTACTCAACATTCAGGACGCGATTCTACCCCCCGTTGAATTATCTTACTGACTAAGCCCCATAGAATTATCGGTCCTGTTTACCGGCTTTCCTGCCGCGCTTGCCTAAACGTTTCCTCACTTTGATAATAAAGTGATTAACCCTCGGACCTACACTTTTCTCATACAAAATGATTTATCACTTCATTTAATTACACAAAGCCTTTTTGTTATTTTTGCAGAAAGCAATTACTGGAAACTAAATTATCGTCTGATTTAATCAGGTTTATGTTACCAACTGGTATACGGAGTTTATAGCCAGTCATAATGGATATCAAATAGTTTAGGCAAATTTAAGTCCGACATTTAGTATTACGACTATTATACGTTTGAGAAAGTCAATAAGATTTGATTGCAAGTAGTACAGGTCATTTATAGTCAGGAAAAGTTTATCCCAAGTAGTATAAGTCAATAGAAATCTACCATGCTGGATTTCAAGTAGTATTAGGCATTGTATGTCAGGCATAATGGCTGGCAAGTAACATCTGTTTGACATTACAGAATGTTTCTCTGAGGGTACAGAAAAATTATTTATCTAATCTGTATACACATTGTCACTGATTAGTAACTATACAGTTATGAAAATAGAAGGCAGAAAACATGAGACAGATATTATGCATGCGTTCATTATGTTGAATGAAGGAACAATATGAATGTAAGCAGTGAGAAAGACGGAGCCTTGGCTATCTTTTGTAGAAAAAAGAGTGATTCACCATTGATACTATTGTAGACTTTTATATAGGAATGCAATAGATAGGTACACAAAATTCACATATACTGCTTTTCATCATTCATTTTTTTTCATAAAATGATTGGTTAATTTGTAAAATTAGGTGTGGATTATGTATAATGCAAGCAAGTAAAATGAACCTAACATACTGAAAAAGTATAATATCGATTATAGAAAAGAAAAGAGTTTGTAACAATTGTTTCAACGGCAGCAAACCACGATTCACACATAAATCCTCCAATTAATTCCTCTTTCGCTTCGTGTTTCGTATATGCGATACCAAAATTAACGAGTGCTTCTCGTTTCTCTAAAACGACAAAGTTGAACCGAAAGAGGATTGCGGTGAAAATCCTCCAATTTTTCATTCTCGCGTCTCTTTGATTCCACTCTTCCATTCTATCTGACATGTAAACGTGGGGTTAATACGACACGGTCCATTAAAGACGATCGACCCTGGTTTTCTGGCACGTCGCTAATTACACGTGGCACTCTGAAATAGTTGCTTTTACCCTTATTAGAGACCCTAGCCGTGTAACCGCATTTTAATATTAATAAATTTTGCGCCTGCTAATGCGTGGCCTAGCAAACGACATTACGTGGCTTCATTAACCGAAACTATCTAGGCTTTAAGCCTATACGATTTGGGTCTGCGCGAAGATGCCAGGGGGTTCTTAAGTTGCGAGATTATGGCATCACGAACGCAATTCATTTGTCCTACGAAAATTGCCCATTCTATTTCACATTTCCAACAGACACACATTAAAGGACATTGCCAATTGACTAGGATTGCACGTTCACAGTGATTATCGTGTATTTCATCCTTCTCTTTATCTCTTTAATGCTCTATTTTCAGGAATTTTTAAAACTGACCAAGATTCTGGGATCAAAAACTCTTAGAAGTAATGTTTATCGAAAATTCGTGTCCAATGCACTGAAGAAATAAAACTTTTCATTCTGTCTATTCAGTAAAAGGAGTTTCTTGTCTTTATTTCTTTAGGGAAATCCATCAATTACTTTAGGGTGTTTTTTTATATCAAGCCTTACCCCCCCAGTCCTTAGCACTTCTTTCATTGTTTACTCACACCCCCCCCTCCTATATGGACCCCCACTCTTTCGCTCACTTATCATAACTTCTAAGCACTTGACATACAT
>JAAAKG020161402.1:19027-29215 GCA_010014905.2 Druon quercuslanigerum
ACCAACCCCCCCCCCCCCTTATTAAAAGAATTCGTAATATTTGTACCCCCTCCCCCTAATACTACGTAAAAACTTATATTTTAACTTATATATCAAAATATTTGAAAGCTTTCTAGTGATTTAAAATGATTTTGATGGATTGTAAAGGCTTACAAGAGGTTTCACAGTTTTTCAAGGAATTTAAAAGGTTTCAAGATCCCGAAAAATTTACCCAGTAAAATTTCAGAGAGAATCTCAATTCCTCATGGAATTTTAAGTACCTTTAAATGATTTTAAAACATTTGGAGATATTTTAGAAGAAGTTACCGAATTTTAAATCGTTTTAAAAGAATTTCAATAGATACCGAAGTATTTTACAGAATTTCAAAGGATATCATGAGATTTTAATAGGAGTTCAAAGTTTTTAAGGAATTTTAAAGAATTAAAAGATTTTGTGCGATTTTAAAAGATCTATAAAGATTTAAAAGTGATGTACCTATCTTTGATTCGATATCAATATTTTAAGAGATTATAGGATAGCCTGAAAAGTGAGTCGTGATTTTAATAATTCATTGGTCGTGAAATCATACGACTGACATGTTTGTCATCTGCTTGGCTGTGATTGGTAATCTAGTATGTTACGAAATTTTAAAATGATTTAGTATAAGGTGATATTTAATGATAATAAAATAATAAACTAAAATTAAGTTTTTAAACACTACTTTAAAAAGTGAATTAGTAATAAAATATAAAATTAAGAATTAATATTATTAATATTTTTAAAACCATTGTCGAAGACCATGTTGTCTCAAGTAATCTCGTATAGCGCGAAATTTGAAAATAGTTCGTTCCGAGCTAGAGATTCAAAATTCGTAAAAACTAGTTTTCGAAATACGACTTGGCAAAACACAGGAGAAAACTTTTTTGGTATTGATTCAGCAATATATCAGCTCCTAATTATATTCTTGTTTTCCTTTTTAATTGCCAATACGATTTTGCAGAATCTAAATTTCGAGAAAATCTTTTCAAAAATATGTGTATTAGATTTTTAAATAATTTTTCGCAGAAACAAGTTTTTTTCTTCGAAAATGACCCTTCATCATTTAATTTAGCAATTATATCTTCAAAAGTACATTTCCTATAATTTTTCTCCAAATAAACTTTCTCCGGAAACCACATCCGAAGAGCATATACTTTAAAGAGGAAACTTGTTCTTTTCAAAGGAATGTGCTTCATTTAAAGTTATAATAAGTTTGATAAAGTAAGTGTATCTGATTTACTTTAATTTATCTTTAAATAAATCGAGATGATGGTTTAAACTATATCAATTAAATTATAGTGAGCCGGATTCAACTAATTTAAATTAAACTTTTTTTAAACATGCTGGATTCCAATTATTCATCACCAATATTTTTGTTCAATTCACACGAAGAACTACTTATTGGATGAGAAATTAACCTGCCCAATATTTTGATTATAATTAAAATTTCGCGGAATTACCACGGTTTCAGTACTTTTACCAATTTTAAAATTACTAGTGACGCTAATTGCACATTTCATTAAAACTGCACGGCTGCACTCTGCTTCAACCAAATTAATTTAAAAAAATCTCTCCTGAAGCTCGTTCAAGCTTACTTTTTTAAATTTCCAAACTGTTTTGGAACTGTTTACTGTTACGGAATTTTCCATAAGAGCTCGTCTGTGGCTCAAGTTACGAAAAATTCTGTAATAATAGTCCGAGCGCTACACTTAAATGGTTAGTTTAGCGAAAAATTCCGTAATTCTAGTCGGTGCCAACAATTTGATTAAAATTTCGGTTAAATAAACTTCCAAAATTCTCGATCTTTACTTTTTTTATTCTTTTTTTAAAATCTTTTGGCATAAATTCATATCACAGTTAGGATTGGATACAAAAAAGTTATATCTCGAAAATGTTCTCGACGAATATTCTCGAAAATTCTCAAAATGCATGATCAAATTCTAAAAATTCTAGAAAGCTGCAGATTATTCGAGGAAAGATAAACCATAAACTTGGGAATATTCTCAGTCTCTTGACATTCTAACCCATCCTAGAAAGTTCCAGAGCACTCCAAAATATTTGATACTCTTAAACGTTTAGGAACATTTGAATGCAATTTATATTTTTCTGAAAGAACCAAAAATATTTCAGAAAAATTGCAATGATTTCATACTTTTCATTGTACAATATTTTATCCCAGAACAATTTTAAATGTTTTAAATGTTCTACAAAAGTTAGCAATATCGGAAATTTTACAGATAGTTTTATCAATAAAAGAAAAATAAAAAAACAGAACACTAATGAATATTGTAGAACTTTCCCAATAATTTCAGAATTACTCACTACCAATATTTCACAATATTCGCTCCATTACCAGCTTTTTGCGATCGACATCCTCCAGGTGCAAGGGGGTCCAAATATAGCTTTATATAGGAAGACTTTTTTTAGGGGGTCCGAAAAGTGGTATAAATCCTTACTCAGCAGAGGGGGAGTGATATTCTAAAGCATTTCTTTCGTAATTTTTCTTTGTATAATTTTCTAAGTTGTGAAATCACTTTAAATCTAATTAAACCTTTTGAAATCACTTAAAAACTAGTAAAATTCCTTGAAAAAAAGAGATTCTCTCAAGCTGCACAATACAGTATTTTTATCATTCAAGAAAATATTCATTTTCTGAAAAAATCTACTTAAATTAAGAAAATGAAGTTCCTCTGTTAATACATTTTATTGAGACAAGAAACTTTTTTTTGAATTAAGAAAATATTGTGTGATCCGTATTTGTAACGATATTTTATTGTTTCAATACTAATTCTTCTTTAGTATTAAAACTTCTGCAATCTTTTTAAGTCATTTAAAAATTGTGAAATAGCTTGTAATCCTTCGGGGGTTTTTGAAATACGCTAAAACGCCAATACTGATGAAATCGCTAAAAATTTTGGAAATCCCGTTATACATTCCTTACAAATGTTGTAACTCTCTAAAATACTATACAGGGTGTCTAAAAAGTCCCGGGACGGTTGGATTTTTCCTCCGGTAAAATATTTTTCAAAAAAGTGATGGTCATTCCTGAAGAAAATTTCAACGAGGAATTCAATGATGGCCTTAATTTTGACCTTGAAGTTGACCTTCACGGCTTTTTGTAGGTCAACTTTGTTTTTTTTAAATGTTGAACCCCCTTTTTTACATCTGCAACCGATAGAGCGGAAAATTCTACGTTCAGGTACGTACCCAAGTTGTAGGTCAAGTGTAAAGTTCAAGGTCAGTTAGAGGGTATTTGAAATTAACAGTTTTCCAAGAGTTGACCTCCAAAAAGCCATGAAGGTCAACTTCAAGGTCAAAATGAAGTTCACTATTGAATACCGAGTTAAAATTTACTTCAGGAATTACACTGACCTCTTGGAAAACTTTGTTAATTTTAAATAATCTCTAACTGACCTTGAACGATACACTTGACCTATGACTTGGGTACGTACATGAACGTAGAACTTTCCGCTCTATCGCTTGCACATGTAAAAAAAGGGGATTTTCATTTTAAAAAAGTTGACCTTTCAAAAACCATGAAGGTCAACTTCAAGGTCAAAAAGAAGGTCACCATTGAATTCCTCGTTGAAATTTACTTTAGGAATGACCTTCACTTTTTTGAAAAATATTTTACCTGAGGAAATATCCAACCATCCCGGGACTCTGTAGACACCTTGTATAATTCTTCACTTAAAATTTCCTAAAATCTGTAGAAATCCTGTCGAATCACGTTTACAATGAAGAAAATTAATATATGGTAAACATATTCAGTAAAAACATAATAACATAAAATATAAAATAAAAAAAAAGAAGGGGGTGGAGGAGGTCACCAAAATCTTACGAATCCTTATCGAAAATTAGATATTTGGTTCGCCAACTTAAGTTTGATAATCGAATTATGATATTACAAGCAAATTTCCTAGCGTGGATTTTAAAATAAAACAGTGAAATAAATAAATGGCTATTGTGCTTCCGGGATGAACTTCCCCTTTTTAAATTTTGTTCTTGTTGTAATGATGTAAGTGACGTGTAGAAAAATAAGCTAATGTTTCTGTTGGACGGACTTGAGATTTTTCGACTCATATTTTTCTTTGATCTTGGATTCAGATCTGTAGACTCGTTGGGAAAAATGCCCTTGAGTCATGACACGTTTCGTATAGCGAACGGTTGAATGCCTTTCAGAGAGTCAGAGACAAACGTAGCTCGCGGTTGTTTCCAACTTGGGATTCCAGTTTCTCCTAGGCCAAGCTCATTTAAGTTAAGACCCGACCGTTTGCATTCCTCCCGTACGGTCTGTTCGAACTTTTAGACGAAAAGGTGTGAGCGAGGGTGGAATGTTGCATCTCAGAGTATAGAATATTTTCTCCGCAAACATGTTATCGAATTCAAACATCGGAATACGACACTTGAAATTCAGTAAAGAAGTCATGATGAGATTTTTTTCGACAAGTTTCTCTATTTATTCCATTATGACTAAATATAATGTTTTAATAGTATAATATTGGGCAATTTGAAGAATTTTAAAGATTTCAGTTCTTTAGTAAATATTTTTCTTCACAAGGTATAATAATCATATTTGAAGACGACTTCTATTAGGACATGCAAAATAGAAAACTCAGATATTCTGATTTAAGTTCACGGATTTTTACTACAATACTTTATGTTTCCATTTTATACGGTGTCGATAAAGATCATATAACAAGAATAAATTAGAGAATAAAAATAATGAGAAATATGAATTCGAGAGAATCGTTAAAAGCTCCTGCATAAATTTTTCGTGGGATGAAATTATTCCTTCTCTTTCGAATGCGATTTTTGAATAGCAATGTATATATTCTTAAGTCATTTAAATTTCCATGTTTGGAAATAGTATTCTTTAAATCAAGTAAATCAATACGAGATATTCAGGGTGTCTCCCTGACGGATGATTTGAAATTTTCGGCCTTCTCTCGATATATTTGTTAATTGTTCCCGGGAAATTAAAAATAAGTCCAAAGATTAAATTATTGCAAAGAATCTTTAAAGATTTCCGTCCTAAAGTACAGATTATAATTTTTTACTGACCCTCCTGTTTTAAAATGAAACTTAGAATTTGTTGAGCAAATTTTCGGTTTTAAGTGACAATTACATTTATTTCAGGAAATTCCTTGTTCGAAGTTAGAACTGCGTTTATTTTAAACATTTTTAATTGTGATTTAGAAATATAGTTGCTTAATTTTTCTAACATTTGTTAGAGGACAAATTTTATATAAAAAACATTTTTTTTTTATTCAAGCAAAGTTTTATTTGGAATGAAGAAGTTAACATTTTTTTAGGAATTCTGACTTGTAAAAGGAATTGTGTTTGTAAATTTGCTGTTTCTGAAATGTTTGATGTTTGAATGTTTGATTTTACATTTTACTTCATACTCTTCATATGTTATTTTGTTTTTTTCTTGTTTTGTCAAAACGCCTTATTTCAGAGCTCAGTTAAAGTTAGCTTCGACATATGGCGTAAATCTAAAAACAAAAACAATGACACGAGAAGAATGAAAAGAAAAATTTACATATTCTTATATAACCCTTTATCAGGTAAACACCCTGATATTTTTAAAACGCAGTTATAACTTGATTTTCTTAGTAAAAAATGTAGCACAATTTATTGGCTTTATTAAACGCCGGCTGTACTTTCTTATCAAGAAAATATAAGATTAATCTGATTTTCAAACAAATTAAATAAAAATTGTTATTTATCGGAACGAATGTAGTGCTTTTAAGGAGCTCCGCCGTCCCTTTTTTGAGAACAACACTTTTTTCGGTTTGATTTGCCTTCATCGTGAAAAAATGCATAAAATCAGTGGTTAAGAAAAAGATAATTAAAATTTTTAAGAATAAAAATTATTGATATCTCGAACACTTTAAGACTTTAAGAAAGCGACACAAAAGAGCGACTTTTGAACAAATCCAAGATGATTGAATAAATATCGAGTAGAAAGCTTGATATCTAGAATACGGTAAAAGAGCCACACTTTTTTGGGCCATATTGGAATTTACCTTGAAAAAATGTAAAAAATATAAGAGTTAAAAAAAATCAAATGGGATAGACCTTTTCTATAGTTTACCTTATTCTATTTCCGACTATTTTCTCCCTAATCTAGTTTTCTCTGGCCTGCAATTTTGTCATTTGCGATCAGACATAGAAAAAAATCTCGCTACGATCCTGCAAACGGTTGTGTCCCAGGATACTGCACGTCAAGAGCGAGCGAACGACGAGATAAAGCACGGTGATGAAAAACGAGGCTAGGATTCAAAACTCCAACGCAATGAGCGAGGACGATCACGCGATGGCCAAAGTGATAGCAATTGCAACGACTCGATTTCCGCTTGGGAGTTATTGACCACGTACACAGGTAGCGACCAAAGTGAAATCGGAAAGCTGTCACGATCTGAAATTGACATCTTTTCCCAAGCCCGACAACTCGCTCTGACTTTCTCTGACTGTTACATCCACCTGCCTTCTGTCACTGCTACACGTATCTACACACATATATACAAAAAAAAAACAAATATACATTGGGGAGGTTCTCAGTTGTATTCGGTGGATGTATGTCTGTATGTCTGGCTGTGAGCACGATAACTTTCGAAAAAATCAACAGATTGGATTGGCCTTTGGTATACTCTTTTATTGTCTAAAATTGAAGGTCAAGTTCGTTAACCAGCCATTTTAAATTAAAATTCAAAAAGTTAGAATATTTTGAAAATTTTTGAGAACACTTTTTTCAATATTTGAAAATTCTGTGTACAGTTATTCGTAGTACTCGAAAAGACTAACAATTTATCACAATAACTTTCTTCGATAAAAATAAAAATTACCGGAGTTATAGCAGTTTCAAAATCCAAAAACACAAAAGAAAATGAACATTTTAAGGCAAACAACGTCAAGAGGGGAAAAACGCTGGTTTCTGAAAGCCCTATAAGATTATCATAATAACTTTTTAAACTTCTTCGAAAAATCGAAAATTCAAATTTTGATCACAGAAAAAATAATAAAAAATAAAATATTCCATTTTGTGGTCAAACTATGCATGATACGAAGAAAGATGTAAAAACAGAAATAATGATATTGAACTTATCGAACAAAAAAAAACTGACTGTGAATTCGGCCTCGGGTGTTTCCACTTTGTTTACATTGACAATTTTAAGATGCTCATTTGATAAGCACTTTGCTTCCTCATTATGATTAATTCACTAACATATTTTCTTTGTCACAGAAGAAGCCAGAATAAAGAATTAAAAATATATCAATAAAAATGTCTCGAGTCAAGGAGCCTAGCCTATACTTGCATGAACGTTCAATTATGTTAATGAACAAAAAATTATGTTTAAAACAGATTTTTTATATTATATAAATGAAAATAACTTCCGTCATCTTTAACACAATGGATTAATACTATCGGTCAATTGGCTTTTCCTGAATCAACAAATATTTTCTACTCTTTTATCAACTTTAAATTATGTGCATGAGTAAATTTCAAACATAAAAATCAATTTTTCAAATAATATAAATGACCATAATTTTTTTTTCTCGTTGATAATATTGATTTGCGATACAAGTACCCTAAGTGACACTTTTTCTACCAAGTAGGCACATACTATTTTTTATCACACCCGATAATAATAAGTGCATATTGGTTGCATAGGGTCCTAACCTAAAAACCTGGTAATGTGTCTGGTATTGTGTTTGGAGTAAGAAGTCGATACTAAAATACTATAAGTACCCTAAGTACTCCAAATAGTAAATACCCAAAGTGAAAATTTTATAGCCTATCATTCTCAGTAGCTAAAATCGCTCTTGGGATGGCGACGTGATAAAAAACCTATTCATATTATACGCCAATCAAATTGTCTCAAGTCAAGGCATCTTTTATATTCTTGCATCAACTAAATTTGCTAAAAAAGGGCATAAGTAAGATTTCCTGTATGTTTTATTATTTAAAAAAGAAAAAATAAGATTGACTTTGTCTTATTAATCATAACTTTATCATAAGCTCGAAACTCTATCAGTATATGACTAATAAAACTTGCTCGCTAAAAGAAAGAAATTTCCGAGTTAAGGTTTTAGACAATCTAAACAAAGAATTTCAAGAGGCGCAATGAAGTGGGCATGCTTTAAAGGCACTTTTTGCGCATCTAATGTTATTTTGTTGTGATTTATGATAATAAAATCAATCTTTCTAATCAATTTTTGTAATTTATCCCTTAAACACGAAAATACCTATATAATAGAAGTTAAAGGCAGGATAAAAAAATCGAAAATGTGTTTTTTATACTGATGGAATCGCTTCAGATCCGGCCTTTTTGCCGCACACCGTTCGGGTCTCATGGGACGTGATATTTGGTACGAAAGCAGTACAAAGATCCGGGGTTCATCACGTTATGGAACCTAAGAAAAGGTAGTATCTGCAAATAAAATAATTAGTAATTGTAAAATGAACAACTTAATCTAGTCTAACAAGCATAATTCTATTGAATTAACAAAGATATTGTTATTGCATACATATTTCATTATGTGTTATAATACTTTAAATCCTGCTTTCATTTCAACAACACGGCTGTTTTTCGAGACCCGCTCTGCACTTTTGACAAGGAATAACAATTTTTTTCAAATCTGATAAGTTAATATGTAAATTACCTATGAGCAATCAAAACAGATTTTAAACAGTTATTTCGATAAGCGGTCGACGCCGTTAATATCCCTTTATACTTGAGTATCAACGAAATTTTTCTACTGTCTTACGATATAGTGTCGCGTCACTTCATAGAGGGTGTGAGAACCTTAGTCTTGATACAGCATACATTTCCTTGCGAAACACGTTACGTGCGTATACTGCATAATAGCAGCGTGCTTTGGCTGAGAAGGAAGATGCACTTATAGAGGTTACAGACCCTAGGGACCACTGACGATGTCAATAGGCACACGTTACACATACATAACGTGATATTACTCAGCCTCCAGGTTACCGTAAGCTTCGCGAATACTTAACACAAAATCTCATAGGTTTCCATAACCCTTTGCTGTCTGTATGAAGAAAGAGGGTCGATAAGCTCGCTAAGATCGAGGCGATAGGGTTGCAATACGGAACCTTTCATCAAAGGTGTTGATGGGGAGGTTATATACTAACTCAAAGGGAAGTCCGAAACAATGTCCCAGGGACTATTTGGCTGAGGCTTAAAAGGATAAATTGCTACTTTCTTGTTTGTCAAATTTATTGCCGGGGGATGTCACAACGGATACATAAGTAGACAATGTTTACCTCAATATTTTCAATGTGAAAGCTGGTTAATGTGAAGATGGGCATGTTTCAACCAGGCGTCAAATTTTCAAGAAATAAGTAAGTAGGCCCTGGATTATTGGCTGGTGGTTTAATTATGATATTATTACGAATTATATGTAGTATTTATAGATGTCAAAAAAAAAAATTAAGCAACGAAAAAAAACTGTGGTCGAACAACGAATTTCATACAAAACCGCAAACTGCCTTTACTAAAAAATATTATAAGAAAGTCAGTATAGGCCTATCGTGATTTTCCTATAATTTTTTCGTATTATAGGAAATTGATTATACACAATCATCATAAGTAGAGAGTACCATTTTTAAGCAGGGTTTATTATACCGTAAAAATTATCCGGGTTTTTTATTCACTGAGTCAAATTGAAGGTCTTTACATGTACATGTGCATTGAAATATACATTAAACAGTCAAATGTGTTATATGGCACTGATGTTTTTTGTTATTGAAGATTGGAGAATAATAAAAATGAGAAGATTCCGCGTTTAGACGAATAAGCTGAAAGTTTCTCTATTAGTCCGATTTCTGTCAGGGATTGCTCAAATTGAAGGTCTTGGCATGAAAATGAACATCAAAAATAAAAATTGTATAATATTGATCCTTTCTCTTATCAGTGGCTAAAAATATTAACAATGAGGAAATTTTGTTTCTTAAACCGCTACGCTGGAATCTTTTCTTTTAGTTAATTTGTCTTCGAAGATGGTTAAAATTCAATGCCTTGATATATACATATTCATTAAAAAATAAAATTTTCTGTATCAGTTTTTTGTTGTTAGAGGTTGAAAAATATGAAAAATAAAGAACTTTAGTTTTTAGACCACTATATCCTGGAATCTTTTCT
>JAAAKG020161413.1:0-29213 GCA_010014905.2 Druon quercuslanigerum
ATTCCAGCATGATTAAAAAAAAAAAATTTTTTAACAAATTATTTTTTGAAAGTGCGTTTCTATAGTTTTTAATAATTTAACCTTTCAGGTTATATTGCAGAAAATTTAAATGTAAACAATATTTTAATAAAAAAATGTCTTTAAGACTATTCTTGTTAATATTCTAAACAAACTTAATAAACAAATGCATTATTCCTGTATTTGTCGTAAAAAAAATCGTTTTTTTTCAATGTAAATTTTTTAAAATTAGGAACTTAATGATATTTTTAGAAAATTCATAATTCTTTAAATCAGTTTTATGATTTTATTAAACAAATTTGATAAAAAAAAATGGATTATTCGAGCATTTATCGACAAATAATTAGTTTTTTTTCAGTTCTAGTCCTTTTAATTGGGAACTTTATAATAATTTTAGCAAAATTCATTATTAATTCATTAATTTTATAATTTTTTTAACAACTGTAATTAACAAATGCATTATTTAGGCATTTGTCGACGGAGAAAATTCGTTTTTTTAATGTCAGTGCTTGTAGTTTCGGAAAAAAGTTATTGTTTTTCATTCAGTAATTACAGTTGGCCCACACAAGAGGGGTTTTTTAATACAAGGAATGATTGAACAATATATTTAATAAAAAAAATTTTTTTCTGAAATTAAGAGGACTGGCTTTTAAAAACAAAACAATTGTTTAATTCGACAATTGCCGGAATAACGTATTTATTAATTAAATTACTTTAACAAAAACAAAAAATTATTTAACTAATTATGAATGTTACTGAAATTATCGTAAAGTTCCCAATTAAAAGGACTGGATTTAAAAAAAAAACAAGTTTTCCGCCGACAAATGCCCAAATAATGGATTTGTTTAATAAACTTTAAAAAATCATAAAATTTAATAATTAGTTATGAATTCTGCTGAAATTAACAGGAAGTTATTAATTAAAAGGACTTGCATAAAAACAAGAAATTATTCGTCAACAGATGCTCGAATATTGCATTTGTTTATTAAATTTGTAAAAAAAAAATGTAGCAAATAGTGATGCATGTTAATAATATTATCATTAAGTTCTCCATTAAAAGAACTGGCTTTGAAAAAAACGAATTTTTCAATCGATAAGTGCCCGAATAATGTATTTGTTTGTTAAATTTGCTTATAATATTAACACGAATAGTCTTATGAGGAATTTTTTTCATTAAAATATAGTTTTTATTTACATGTTTTGCAATGTAACTTAAAAAACTTTAAATTAATGAAAATTATAGAAAAAACATTTTCAACAAATAATTTGTTAATAAAAATGTATTTTATTCAATGTATCATTATGGAATGTGTTTATATAATGTAAATATATGAAGCAAAGTTGATTACAACAATTTTTCTGTTATTGACGAACACCGGAAACGTTAAGTAGATAAAATTGCCATTTTTTTGTAATATTGGTTTATTAATAAAAAAATTAAAAAACTAAATTAAAAATCAGGCTCGACAACTTTCTTTGAAATTTTATCAACTTAAAAAAACATTCAAATTGGTCTCCAGGTTCCGGGGGAATAGTATTTAGAACCAAAAAATGTTTTTTTTCTCCACTGTGCGCCCATTCAATTAAAAATATATAAAAAAAATCCGTAATTTTCTATTTTTTATTATTTTTATGTGACTTTTTTGAGTTGTATTCTCGTCTTTTTTAATTTTAAATTCTCAATATTAGTATAGTGGAATGTTTATTATCATTGTTTAATTAATTCTCAATTATTCAAACAAATGGAATTTGTTTACATTTTTTTTTAAATTCGATTTTCCCTAACAAATTATTACAATTAGTATTGCGGAATATTTATGAACATTGATTCGTTGATTTTTAACTGTTTCAACAAATAGAATTTGTTAAAATAATTTTTTGTTTGCAAATTTTTTTCTTCTCCTAAGAGATATTACTATTTGTCTAGTAGAGTATTGAACAAAATTGGTTCGTTTATTTTTAATTATTTAAACAAATCCCATTGGTGTAAAAATTTATTTTTCTTTAAAAATTCGTTGAACTGGCATTTTCTTTTCAATAAGTGATATAAAATATTTTAAAAATATTTCTTAATTGTTAAAAGAATGAATTATTATTTATTTCTAACTAATAATACTATTCAACTAATAGTTTGTTTGCATATATAATTAAAAATGAATTAACCAGTGTTGATAAATATTTCACTAGACCACAAGTAATATCTTTTAGCGGAAGAAACGAATTTAAAAAAAATAATTTAAAGAAATTCTATTAGTTTAAACAATTTAAAATTAATGAACCAATTTTATTAAATATCCCGTTAGACTAATAATAACAATTTTAAGAGGAAAAAGAAATTTTCGAAAAAAAATTATCTAAACAAGTGCTATTTGTTTATATGTTTAAACAATAATGAACAAATGTTAATAAATATTCCACTAGACCAATCCTAATAATTTAAAGTAAACAAAAGACCAAAATACTTGAGCTCGAAAGGTCGATTTCGATGAAACCTCGGCGATTACAACAATTTTCATATTACTGACGAGCACCGAGAACGTCAAGTAGAACAAATTTATATTTTTTTCGTCACGTTTATTTATTTGTAAAAAAAATTAAAAAACTAAGTTCAAAATGAGGTTCGACAACTTTCTTTAAAATTTCATCAGCTTTAAAAAAAAATAAAAAATAAAAAATCGGTTCACAGGTTCAGCCGGCATCGTATTTTGAACCAAAAAATGTGCTTTTTCCCCACTGTGGGGCGGCAAATGCCCTGGTGAGGTTTGGCTAGGAAATGAATGAATTATTTTCCAACTAGAGGTAAGTAATTTCCAGGTGGGTTTTCCGGGCTGTTTGGAGGCGAAGAAATCATGGAATGAGGAGGACGTTGGCTGGGGCAGCAGTGGCGGGAAGTCCGTAATCATCCGTAGATGAAAGAGCTGTCGGAGTGTCGACGCGAACGAAAGGCAGCACAACAGAACCGCGAACAGAGCCAATCTCAGCTTTGCTTCGGCACTACCCCCAACTCCCCGACCCTTCGTTCACCCTTCAAACACGCTTCAGGACCAACAGGCAAATGTCGGAAATTTCCATTTTCATCCCTCTCACCCCCCCCCCCCAACGACCCTTTAAATTAACCGATCGATCGAGCTTCTATCGTTTCTCAGACATCAAACACGCTTCGCTTTGTTATAATTAATTATATCAGTCTTTCCTATGGCTTCAGTGAAACTTTTTCGAGACCCACATTTCCTTCTCCCGAGTTATTGACGGGCTTGAAATCTCTTTGAGTCTTTGTTCCGGACTGAGAGTCAACAGGGCGCGAGAGATCACCTACTAAAATCCGCAGTCAAAAATAGGGGTTCTCATTTAAGAAAAGGGTCTTACCTTCATTTTACCTTGAAAATTGACCTCAATGTCAAAATTGATGGTGCAGTCAAATGTCCCCCTCGGTACTGGTCAACCTATGTCCAAAGCATTTCTTCCTATATAAAGTATTTTAGAAGATATCTGGTCGTTTCTCAGACAACTGACCTTAATTTTTTACCATTCGAAGGTCACAAAATCCTTTTTGCCGCAGGTGATGTTTCGGGTGAAATTTCCTGCTCTGTTTAAATCCGCAGTCAAAAATAGGGGTTCTCACTTAATAAAAGGGTCTAAAATCCATTTGACCTTCAGAATTAACCTCAAGGTCAAAGTAAATACGAGGTCCAGCGAAAGTTTAGTTTTCAAAAGCGATTACGAAGGTTAGGAATGCAATGTCTTTATATTTTACATTTTTATGCATTATGACCTAAATTATGTCTCCGCGAATGAAATAAATTAATTTTAAAATAGCTTTTCTAGACAGATATTTCTGATTTAAGGGGAAACGACGCTATGATGAGTGAAAAAAATCGATTTTTTGCATTTTCATTATGTGATATCCTATATACAATTTATGAACCGATTTTAATTTTCTTTTTTTTAATTTTTGTAATCCCATTGACTAACGTTGGACATAGCCGATTTTCAAAAGTTTAAAAAGAAATATTTTTTGAGACATTTTGAAAATCAAAAAAAAGTTCAAGAACACAAAACAAAATTCAAATTACCGCCATGTGTCAACAAAAATTTTTAAAAAAGGCTACGTATAACAATAGCCACTATTGTGTAGATTAATAAAATGTTTCGTTTTTTGATTTCAGATGATAATTCATTGCTCTGTGGCTGCCACCAGATAGCGTCATTTTTTTTTATCTCGTTGCATTTATGTAAATAACATTGGAAATTTGCAATACTTTTCAATAACAATTGACATAAACCTAGTTAAATATATACTTAATAAATTGCTTTTTGACCGATCTTTAAATAATCAACCCTACTCACAAAAAAATTTCACAAGAATCGGCTATTTTTAGACCCATCACACGAATTTCTTAGAATTTAGGGAAATTAATAAGCACTTGGTTTGTTAAATGAATTTTAAGTATTTTTAAATAATTAAAAAAAAATTGTGAGATGCCTATAAATAATTGTTTAAAAACTGAATTATGCTACTAATTTATTTAGATTAATTTTTAATTTTTTTATTTATCTTCATAATTAATTAAATAGGTTTTACAGAAATAGAATTTGTACAGCAAAATTACTCGTGAATGTATTTAAAGAACTGAAATGGCATAACCTTCAAAACTTTCGCACTTTTAGAATAAAAACTCCTAATTTAAAATTTAAACTTTTAAATAGAAAGCAACAAATTTTTAAAATCGTACAATCCTTGAATTTATTTTAGTATAATAATCATACGGCATTTAATAAATACCAGGAAATTAATTAAAAAACAACAATTTACTTTAGTTTAATAGAAAGTCAATTTCTTTAACTTAATATTTGTATGTCCATTTTTTGTAGAAAATCATATTTTTCTTTAGTATTTAATCTTTGTGCTTAAAAGTTCCTCTTTTCTGTTCATAATTTAAGTATTTCAGGTAATATTTTTTATTTTAGTTGAAAATTGATCTTCTTAGGTGAAAGTTAAACTCTTGTTTATTTGGATGAAAAGGAATTTTTTGTCGAAAATTTAACTATTTTTTTTTTAAATTGGTTTATTTTCGGTAAAATTATTATTTTGTTTTTTAACATTTATCTTTTTGCTTTAATATTCATTTTTTAAAATAAAAATTTAGTTGTTGTATCTTTCAACAAAAATGTATCTTTTTAGTTAGCAATTCATCTTTTTTGGTAGAAATTAATCTTTTTAATTGAAATTCATCTTGCTAGTCAAAAATTTAATTATTGTAGTTACAGATTTAACATTTTAGTTAAAAATTCATCTTTTTATTTTCAAAGTCAACTATTTTAGTAAAAAATGTACAATTTTAATTAAAAATAACTATTTTTAGAAAGTTAGTTTTTTTTTAAAGTTAACATTTTTTGGCATAGCAATTTTTTTTACTAAATATTAACCATATTTTATTTAAATATTGCATGTTTTTAATTATTTATGTTTTGGTTGTCAATTTTTTTTTAGTGAAAATTAATTCTTTTCTGCTGAAAATCCAGCTATTTAAGTTAAAGATTCATTGTTTTAGTTGCTTTATATTTTCAGTTTCAAACTTAACTATTGCAGTTTAAGATTAATCATTTTAGTTAAAAATTCATCAGTCAGGTTGAAAATTACACTATTTTTTAAAAATACCTTTTTTTCTTTGTTGAAAAGTAAATTTTTCAACCAAAAGTTAAACTATTCCATTTTTGTATAAATGACAATTTTTTGTTAGAAATACTTAAAAATATGAAATTTCATATTATTTCTTTGTGATTAAATAATAATACTTTCCAAAAATATCGGTAAAATTAAATATTATTGAAGTTGTGAATGACAATACCATTATATTTCAAAACAATTCTTTTAAGACAACAGCTAATTTATTTTGTATGTATTTTTTCATCATTTTTTTTTTGCAATAAACCCATTTTTTATAAAAGTAGCTTTTACCCACTTTTGTGCTACTGCTTTAAAGTTATGCTTTTCTAAAAGAGTGAATTATTAGTAAGTTTCGATAGAAAGCTTTTACCGATTTTTGCCATGAAATGTCAATTTCTTATTTTTGTTATGATAATAAAAATATTCACAATGTCCCGATTATATTTTTTTATACTTTTCTTTAGTTATTGTAAAGATTAGATCAGTATAAGTCAACCTGAAGAACTAGTGACGCGAAGAATAAAAAAAATAGTAAATTATTTCTCGGGATACTTCTTTCAGGTTAAGGAAGAAATTTTCTGAGAAAGCCAAAGTTTGTGTTAATATACTGCATATAACGCTCGTATGTATTAAATTCATGGAATTTCGGAAACTCACAGAAATTACGGAATTCACGGAATTCCTGCAATTCATATAACTCCCGAAATTCGCTTATTATAATGGGATTCACGGAATTAATGGAATTCATGAAATTCACGGAATTCAGGAAATACGCGGAATTCAGACAATTCGCGGAATTCGTGGAATTCACAGAATTTAAGAAATTTACAGAATCCATTTCATTCACATAATGCAGCGAATTGAAGGAAATCAGGAAATTCAAGGAATTCATGGAATTTAAGAAAATCACGATATTCAAGGAATTCATGGAATTCTCGAAACTCATGCAATTCATCGAATTCACGGAATTGACGGAATTTATGAGTTCACGAAATTCACGGAATCTAAACAATCTAAGAAATCAGGAATTTGCGGAATCAATGCACTTTACTCATTTCATGTAGTTTATGGAATTCACAAATTTCAAGAAAATCATAGAATCTTCGAAATTCACGAAATCCATGGCATTAATTGAATTTAACGAATAAGAAAAATTCATGGAATTCTCGAGATTTTCGGTAAAGACCAGATTCATGGAGATCACGGAATTCACGAATTTTAAGGAATTTACGGAATTAAAAAAATTTATAAAATTCATGGAATTCATTGAAGTCACGTAATGCATGAAATTCATGGACTTCTACGAATTCCATTAATTCTGTAAATTCTTTTGATTACGTAAATTCCACCAATTAAATAAATTGCATGGATTCCGTGAATACCACAAATCCAATGAATTCTGTAATTTCAGTGAATTTCGTTAATTCCGTGATTGCACTCAATTCCGTAAATTCCTTAAAACACACGAATGCATGAAATTCAAGGAATTCGTGGACTTTAAATAAATCGAGAAGTTGACGAAATGCATCGAATTCATGGACTTCCACAAATTCCATAAATGAAGTGAATTCTTGAGATTCCGTGAATGCCTTGAATGTCATGAATTCATTTCATTCCATGAAGTCCGTAATTTCCATAAATTAAATAAATTGTGTGAATACCGAGAATACCCGAAATCTAGTGAGTTTTGTAATTCCAGTTAATTTATAAAATTCAATAAATTCCTGGAATCCCATGAATTTAATAAATTCCTTAAATTAAACAACTTCCATGAATTATGTAAATACTGCAAAAACCATGAATTTCTTGTGTCCCGTCAATTCGGTGAAATCCATGAATTCCTAAAATTTCTAGAATTCCAGAAATTTCTTGAATTCTGCGATTACAATCAAGTCCGTATATTCCTTCATTGTCTTGATTACAATAAATTCCGTGAATTTCTTGAATTCCATGAATTCTGAAACTTTCATTTGTTCCGTGTATTCCATGAATTGAATAAGTTCCATGAATTCCACGAATCCCGCGAAGACACTGAATACCCTAAATTCCGCAAACTTCGAAAATCTATTGAATTTAGTGATTTCATTGAATTACTATAATTTTATTAATTCCTTCCATTTCACGAATTTCTTCAATTCCGCTTATTGCTGCAATTCCTGGAATTCCTTGAATTCAATTGATTGTGTGAATATCATAAATTCCATACATTTCGCAAATTCCTCTAATTTCATTGATTCCGTGAATGCCATAATTTTCATACATTTCGTGAATTCCATAATTTTCTTCAATCTCATTATTTCCGTAAATTTAATACAATATTTGTATTGTTTTTAAACTGTCTAAAATACCTTTAAAGTTTTTTTCGAAATGTTAGAAGATGTACATTATGAATTAAAGTCTTGTTTCGTTCTCTTTTAATCATAAATAACCTTGAAATATTTTTAAAACGCCAAAAAGTTTTTTATTTGTTTTAAAACAATTCGAATTTTTCCTCAAAAAAATCTTAAAAATTAAAAACATTACCTAAAAATATGCCACGTTCTTCGTGCAAGTTTTTTGTAAATGTTTTCAAATATTTTAATATATTTTTATGCATTTTCTTCAAAATAATTTTTTTTTATAAAGAAAAAGAATCATTTTAAATTCAGCCAGAAGACTTATGAAAATGTTTTATTCTTCTTTGAAAATGTACAGTTTGTTTAAAAATCCTAAAATTCTTTCGAATCAACTCGAATTAAAAAAAACTGTACAAACTTCCACAATTAGTAGAATTGTGCAAAACTTCGAAAAAAAATTAAATAACTTTAAAAATATTTTGAATTTCTCCTGAAATTAAAAAAAAAACTGAAAATGAAAGTAATTTCCCTTATATCTTTCAGATTCTTTTTGGGCCTAGTGTGCAAAACTTTTAAAATATTAAAAATTTTCGTTTTCGAAATTGAAAAAAAAAATTACTATTTTTATTATTATTTACATTTATATACAGAAAATTTTCATACATTTCCGGAAATTCATGGAAATTTTTTTAATTAAATTTTGGGTAACTTCTGGTAAGTTACCGTATTTTCCTGTTAAATTACCATAAAAACAACCCGAAATTTTCATAAATTTCGGGAAAAATATAAAAAATTTTAAATTGTATTTTAGGTAATTTATCTTAAGTTATCATGAATGACCTGTTATAGTACTATAAATTACCGAAAATTTCCATGAATGTCCCCAAACTTATAGGAATTTTTAAATTTAATTTTGGGTGATTTATGATAATTTACCACAAATCAACTCTAAAATTACCATAAATTACCAAAAATATCCGGCAATTGTTTTCTTCAATTTTTGATAATTTGTAATAAGTTAACATAAATTTCTGGAAAATTCACCGTGAATTATCGAAATTTTTCATAAATTTCTAGAAACTTAAAAATTAAACTTTTCGTCATTTTTATTAGGTTACCATAAATTACCGGAAATTTTCGCATTTTATTTGGAACAATTCATGGTACCTTAGCGCAAATTACCGATTGAACTGATTTGTTCAATTCAATCGTTTATCACTTAAATTTTACAATGTCCAGTTCAGAAAGTAAAACAGAAGGTACACCACCAGATATACGACTAGCAGCTGAAAGTACTGCAAATAATAATTTACTTTCCAGAAAATCTAAGCAATTATACGAAACCGCGTACCAGAAGTTTTTCTCGTAAAAAAAGGGAAGAAAATCTATAACCTCGGAAAATTGCTTGGTGGTTTGCTTCGAAGAGCGCAGAAAAAAATATGCGCCAACGACCCTATGGTCACAGTTTTCCATGCTAAAAAAATAATAAATTTGAAGGAAAAAATCCACATTAGAAAATACAGTGCATTATTGGCGCTCTTGAAAAATAAATGCCGAGGGATTCAAAGTGAAAAAACCAACGGTTTTACTTAAGAAAATCTCCATAAAAATTTTGTCAATATACAATGTACACAAAAATATGAAAAATATACAAAAATAAAATTTTTACAACGTTTTTATCTATCCTGAAAAACTTGATATCCAATAATATTTACACTATATTTAATATTTTTCTGTTCCTAAAATTTGGTTTCGGAATTCCGATACGATACCGATACGAGACAAAACTTTTCGATATTTTTTCGATGCGACACAAAACCGATTGATACATATCAGAGACTGGAAGGTGATATCGTATCGTATCGGCGATCCTGACATCCATGTTTCAGTGTTGAGATTTGTAGTACACATTTTTCTATTAACTGAAGACGTATTCAAGAGAGTTTCGAGAAACATCTAGATTTTCTTGAAACTTTCTCGATATTAAAATTTTTTTTTAATCGTTAGAAATATTTCAAATCTTTAACTGGAATGATTAGTGAATTCTAGTTCGGTAACCCTATATTTCCTTGTTGAATGACGTATGTTCAGATTCATTGATACTTTGAATATAGAGAATACAGTAAAACGGTAGGTTCATTTACTTATGCATGTAATTTTTGGAAATTTGCAAATGTTACCCTTGAATATTATCTTTTGAATTATAAATTTTATTGTTTTGTTGAAAATTTAGAAATTTTCTTTAAAAGAAATTCCTTTGGGGTTGCAAACTCAACTGTATTTGAATAAATCGTATTTTTTAGTAAAAATGTAGCTTTTTTCATGTAACATTAAGCTTTTGTTTAAAATTCATATTTTGTTGCTAAAAACTTATATCAAATACTTTTTTTGAAAAATTTGTCATTTTGATTTAAAAATTCACCTGTTTGATGCTAATAATTTGATGCTAATAGTTGAATTTTTAACTAAAAAGTACGACTTTTTAAGAAGATTGTTATTTTAAACCAAATATTGCCATTTTTCTATACGAAGAAAAAAAATTCTACTGAAACAGGTGCATTTTTTAATCAAAAAGACCTATTTTTAGAATAAATATTTTTTTTCAAAAAAATATAAATTTTTAACAAACACTTCTTGTTCTCCGAAAAAAAATCGAAGTCGGCGAATTCCACGAACTCCTTAAATTATACGCAAATTGCACCGAGACCCTTAAGTTCCGAGAATTCCACAAATTTCTTAAATTTTATGAATTCCCTGAATTGTATGAATTCCTTCAATTGCATAAATTCCTTGAATTCCACGTATTCCATTAATTCCTTGAATTCCATGCATTCCATTAAGTCCTTGAATTCCAAGAATTTCATGAATTCCACAAATCCCAATTATAAACAATTATATTTTCCGACATTTTGTCCCAAAATTTGATCAAGTCTGCAAAAAAATTATCAATTGCAAAAAAGTTATATTTAATTGTTCTGCAACCAATACGAAAAACACGTACTTCCCATTAAAAAAAATCCTTGCAAATTTTATTCAAAATCGTCAAAATTAGGCGAATTAAGTTAAACCTTAAGAATTTTTTCCACAATTAACCATAAAATATGAATGAAAAGTTACTTTTTAAATATCAACTTTAGAAGTCTTTTGCATAGGGTCCCGAAAAAACTCCATACGTGAGAAATTGCGCATAGGAAATTTTAGCGCTTTTTAGTTCCTTATACATAAGGCATTAATCTCTACTAATAATAAGATATTTAAATAAATTGCTTGATTTTTGAACTTGTTTATAACTTATCAGTTAAAGCAAGGCAATGATAAATTTAATTTAACATACAAAAAATTTTAAAACATTTATTATTATTTATAATAAAATTAATTTGAAATAATGCTAAAAATAGGCAAATTTTCTAAAGAAAATAACCTTTTTTCACCTTGCAGTCAAAGTAGGATTATAATTAATTTGAATTAAAACCATTATTGTTTTAATAATTTATTCTTATTTTGAATTACATGATGCTTAAATAATGCTAAACGTTTCAGTTTTTTTCTGAAATTTATAACCAATTTATAACCATTCCCTATTAATTTGTAAAATCCTGTAAAATAAAATATAAATTTAAAAATGTTTCTTAATTGTCCCATAAAAATCATAAAATTTATATGTATATAATTCTAAAAAAACTGCTATTATAAATCTATATAATAAAATATAAATAATAAATAAATAAATAAAATAAAATATAATAAATACTTCTTTCCAAGTAAGTAATTTCAAAATTTGTATGACTAAAAAAATATTAAAAAAGAATTGTTGTGTTTCATCAAAATATTGTTTTACTTATTTCTATAGCGCGTTCAAGAAATTCATTAAGTTCGCGAAATTCCGAAAATTCTATGCAATGCCCGGAATTTATGAAAATGACAGAAGTTGCGGAATTAGCGGAATTTATGAAATCTAAGGAATTGCAGGAATTTAACAAATTTATGGCACTCAAGATATTCACGGAAATCACGGAATTCACTAGATTTGCGGAATTATTATAATTTATGAAATTCATGAAATTCATGGAATTTAACGAATTCATGGAATACGCTTAATTTATGGAGTTCATGGAATTCACGAAATTCATGGAATTTAAGGAATTTGCGGAATTTACTCTAATCAGGAAATTTGCGGAATTCATTGAATTCACGGAGTTCTGGTAACGCCCGGAATCCACAGAATTTATGCAATTCGTGGAAATTGCGGAATGGAAAAAGATAAAGGAATTCGCAGAATTTATGGAAATGAAGGAATTAGCGAAATTAAAGGAATTTGCGGAATTCACGGAAATTAAAGGGACCACAAAATACACAGAATTCAAGAAATTCATGGAATTGAAGGAATTTAAGAAATCTATGGCATTCCCGGAATTTATAAAATTTACAGAAGTCGCGGAATTTGCAGAATTTATGAAATTCAAGGAATTGAAGGAATTTATCAAATTGGTGGCACTCAAGATATTTACGGAAATCGTGGACATCACTAGATTTTCGGAATTCGTTATTTATGGATTTCATGAAATACACGAAGGTCGTGGAATTCAAGGAACTTGAGGAATTTACTGTAATCAGAGAATTTGCGGAATTCATTGAATTAAAGAAGTTCTTGTAACGCTGGAATCAGCAGAATTCATGCAATTCGTGGAAGTTACGGAATTCCATGAATTAACGGAATTCGCAGAATTCATGGAAGTGAAGGAATTGGTGAAATTATTGGAATTTGCGGAATTCACGCAATTAACAGAGCTAAAGGAGTTTACGAAATTCATGGGATTCATTAAATTGGAGAAATTAGAGGAATTCATGAAATTTAATTGAATTTAATCAACCCATTGAATTTTATGAATTTTTTGAATTCAACGATTTGCTTCAATTTTGCGAATTAGAAAAAATCAGTGAATTGCTCGAATTTCGCAAATTTCATGAGTTGCATAAAATCCGCGAATGCGTGAATCCGCAAATTTCGTGAATTCCGTGAATTTTCTAATTCCATGAATTTTCAAATTTCATAAATTCCGTGAAGTCCATGAATTTCGTGAATTTCTTAAATTCCTTGAGTTCCGTGAATTCTTTAGATCCCTTAAATTCCTTGATTTCCGTGAATTCTTTTTTATTCCGTAAATTCCGTAAATTGCGTGTAATCTCTAAATTCCTTGATATTCTTGAATTCCGTGAATTCCGTAAATTACGTGATTTCCGTAAATTCCCTTATTTTCTTCAATTCAGTAAATTCTCCAAATTCCGATAATTCATTGAATTATGTTAATTCCGTGAATTCCATGAATTCAGCAAATTTCTTGAATTCCGTGATATAAATTTTATGAATTGCTTTAGTTCCGTAAATTCGGTAAATTGCAAGAACTCGGTGAATTTCACGAATTCCTTACATTCTACGAATTCCTTGAATTCCATAAATTCCCTTAATTTTACGAATTCTTAAAATTCCCTAAATACGCCCATTATATACTATATTTAAACTTAGCTTTTGGCTCTTAAGAATTTTGTTTGCCAGTAACATGTCCTGAAAAATTATTTACATTTTTTTTAATTTTTCGTTTCAACATACCGATGACAAAATTTAAAAACTAAAGCATTATTTATTGTGGCATTAACTTACGTTTCCAGAATAAATTTTCAATGCTGAGTAGTTGAAATCGTACTAGAGATGATTGATTTCTAAATTTTTATAAAAAGTTTATCATAAATTGGGACATCAGAACGTTGCATCATTTGGATCTGTTTGTCGCTGTTTGTCTGTTTTGTGTGATTCTTTATTTAAAAAATAGATCTCTGGATAAGGATTTAAAATGTTCGTTAATAATTAATTTTTAGATTAATTTCCGCAAAATGTCCAAGTATCAAATTGAGCTACAAAATCGTACAATGATTAGTTTTCCTTTTTCAGAAAAATAGTTGTCAACTGTTTGAAACATTCGGATACCCGGGGGGTTTGTGTGCTATCGATAAATAAAACTGCTCTGTTGATTAGCATCATATTTCACAACTTTGTAGGTCCCTATATTAATAAAAATTTATATTGAACTTACGTTTCATCAAGAGGGATGAGTATGCTAAACCTCTCATTATGTCAATGAATCGTGAAATCTCAAACTGATTTGCAGTATTACAACATTTATTATTTATTATTATTACAGTATTAATGTATAATAACAATGCAAACTTTTGTCTATTAATGTAATCTTTGTACATTAAAATTAATTTCAAGGTAAATAAACAAGATGGTATGACGCGTACATTTTTTATCTATTTTCCACTTCCTTTTCTGCGTACGCAAATGAATTGTTAGTATGTATATTAGCTAGCGGAATTCTGAAAAGTTATCAGTTATTCACGTGATTCTAAAGGGGTAATAATCAAATTAATTATGCTTGTAAATTAATCATCAACATATAAGAAAATGAGGCTTCCATGTGTTCTTTGTCCCATAATAATGCTGTTCTTCAACGAAATTGGTCAGTATCATAAAAATTTGTTAGTACTTTGTAAATTTAGACCCTCGCTTGACATCTTGATCTTTTTGGTCAAGTACCGAAAGTTCCATATACCAGCTTTTTCTTATCGAACGATAGTGTTTGCTTATCAGCTTTCAGTGTTCAGATATTTTTTGTAAAATTAAACTAACGAGAATTTCCGTTTTTTTTAATTCTTACAGAAGCATCAAATTTAGAAAAACTCAATTTACGAAAATCGTCATATTCTGAAGACAATCAGAGAAGAATTAATTCATTGGCGACTAGTAGACTTTCATCTAATGTTCGTAAAAGGAACTTTATGTTCCAACCTCATTCTTGGACTGTTCATGAAGCTCTCGATTTGCATCAACCTTATACGGAAGACCCTAGTCCTGACACTACTCTCCAATTAGGTTTGCCAGGGGCTAATAAAAAAAAATCGAATCATCCTTCAACGAACTTGGATCGTTTTGGAGTATTCAGATACGGCAATAATGATCTACAAACTTATCGCCAAAGCATTGATATTAATGCCCAACCTCGCAATCAGCCTAATCCTTCAAATCGTATGAACCGTTCCAGAGGTTCTAGAAATGACAAACGGCTTCCAAAAAGTGGTATCGACATTATAAATCAATATGAACATCTTATAATTCTGCCTCCTCCTTCAGCAGAGGATAAAAAAATCCCGGTTCATCAACAGATAGAAAAAGTTTTTCCTGAACATCCATATAGTCAAGTCTTTTCGAAAGCTGATGGTACTCGCAAAGAAGACTAATGCATATAGATAAATGAGGCAACTGTATTGAAATTTACTGTATTGAATGTGCATTTTTATCTAATCTGGTTTTTTGCAATTACAATTTCAAGATTCTCTGGCCTCTTATAAGACTTTTTGCTGAACATCAATATAGACAGGTTTTTGCTAAAGCTTATAGAACTCGCCAGAAAGACTAATACATATAGATCAATAAGACAATTATATTAAAAGTCAAAGTGCGTTTTCTTTAAGTCTCGTTTTTCGCAGGTTTAAGATTCTCTGGTCACTTATGATAGATTTACTGAACATCCATATGGTCAGGTTTTTGCTAAAGCTTATAGAACTCGCAAGGAAGACTACTGGATGTAGATTAATGAGACAGCTGTATTGAAAACCAATGTACGTTTTTTTTCGAATCTAGTTTTTCGCAGGAAGAATTTTCAGATTCTCTGGTCTCTCACTAATGTTTTTCCTGAACATCCGTATTGTCAGGTTTGTGCTAAAGCTTGCAGAAGTCGCAAGGAAGATTATAGCACATAGATCAATGAAACAACTGTACTGAAAACCAATGTATGTTTTTTTTTATCTGGTTTTTTGCAGTTATAATTCCAAGATCCTCTGGCCTCTGATAAGAGTTCTTCCTGAAAATCAATATGGTGAGGTTTTTCCTAGAGCTTACAGAACTCGCAAGGAAGACTAATGCATATCGATCAAAGAGACAACTGTATTGAAAACCAATTTGCATTTTTTTAATCTGGGATTTTCTAGTTGCAGCTTCAGAACTCTCTTTTCTCTCAAAAGAGGTTTTGCTCAACATCCATATGGTCTGAGTTTTGCTGAAGGTTGTGGAACTCGCAGCAAAGACAAATATATATATAGATCCGTGAGACAACTGTGTTGAAAACTATTGTTCGTTTTTTTGAATCTAGTTTTTCGCAGGGAGAATTTTAAGATTCTCTGGTCTCTTATAAAAAGTTTTTCCTGAACATCCATATTGTCAGGTTTGTGCTAAAGCTTACAGAACTCGCAAGGAAGATTATAGCACATAGATCAATGAGACAACTGTATTGAAAACGAATGTATGTTTTTTTTGAACTGGTTTTTTGCAGTTATAATTCCAAGATTCTCTGGCCTCTGATAAGAGTTCTTCCTGAAAATCCATATGGTGAGATTTTTGCTAGAGTTTACAGAACTCGCAAGGAAGATTAATACATATAGATCAATAAGATAACTGTAGTGAAAAGCAATGTGCGTTTTTTTCTAATTTATGTTTTTTAGTTATAGTTTCAATATTATTATGCCTCTCATAAGAGTTTTTGCTGAACATCCATATGGTCAGGTTTTTGCTAAAGCTTATAGAACATGTAAAGAAGGCTAATACATATAGATCAATAAGATAATTGTATAGAAAACTAATGTACGTTTTTTACAACACGGGTCATTTTCTGAGGTAAAATAGTAATACAATTCGTGAGAATTTTTATGGCATAATTGCTACTATTATAATAAAATCGTCTTATTCAAACATGTATGTTTTTAAATTATGTTCCTTGTGTAATATTTTTTGGAATACAGACATTATTTACTGATGATATTGTATTTATAAAGTTTTCTTTCCTTAACCAGCAGTTTGTATACTAGAATAAAGAAATTTGTTTATCTCTTATTTAATAATTTATTCATTGAAAATTATGATCCTTTGTAATCTTATAAAATTTATTTTTGAACCACACCTCTATAAAAAGGATTTTTTATGATTAGCGCAACTGATTGGTCTATATGTTTATGTTACTCTTAAGTAAGAAATTGATAATATAATATTTAAAAACCTAATACTAATTAATAATATATTTCTCATATTTAAAATTTCTATAATTGCAATTAGGAATTATGATCTTCTCAATTTTTTATTAAGAGTAAGCAAATACCTAATAAATTTTACTAATAATAATTCTTAAAGCAATTTATTCTTACTGTTAGTAATATTCTATTTTAACCAATGATAGAAAATTGCATTGTTTTAACAATTTACGCTTTTTGCTTCATTTTAAAATGTAGTGAGGTAAGTAATTAATTTAAGTTAAAAAAATTAATTGTTGTAATTAATTATTATAATAATTAATAATATTCAAATTGTGTAATTCTAGAAAGTCATAGTATCTAATAAAGTATTTATGAAATTATTAACTAATAGTCTACTTTTCACTTAAAGTGAGTTTATCATTTATTTTCTTCTTACTAAAATGATTATTTAAGCAAATATTTGTTGTTTATAACGGAATTCTCTTAGAATAATGCTAGAAAGTTCTTTTTTATGAAATATTTAGTTTTTCTTTAAATTTTTAGTTATGAACAAATAATGAGTGAACATCAACAAGAATGATTATTCAAACAAAATTGTATTTTTAAACGAATTATTTTAACTCTTTTACCAATCTTGGAAAAATTATTAAACAAAATAAATCTATTTTTAAAAAGATAAAAAAAGAATAGAATAATTATTAAAACAAGAAGATTATTGCAAAACTTAAAATCTCGTTTACGGGACCTTTTCTGTCTTTATCTCTAGTGACAAGGAAATTGAAGTCAGATATTAATTTTACAAATACTTGTTTAATTTTTTTTTTAAATTAACAATTTGAAAAAAACTTATTTTATTTAAAAAATTAAAAAGTCAGAAATGGACCGTTTAAAAATTAAAAAAAATTATTTTGTTAACTTGTATTAATTATTACGTCACTAAGTACATAGAGGCTAAAAAGTTTAAAATTTTAGAATAAACTGCAACTATCTTAAATTAATATAATTGAAAATAATTAAAGGCAATACACATTTTTTTAAACAATTCTTTTTTTTTAATTAAATTTATTTTTAAGTTATCTCCAGTGAAAAATAGACATACAGTTAAAACATGAAGAAAAAACCTCAACTATCTAGTATGAATATTGAAGATAGTAGCTATAAACAAAAATAATTTTTTTAAACAAATATTTTTAAATAATTAAATTAAAAATTTACTCACTCTAAGCGAAAACTGTAAAAAAGTTAAGAATCAACAAATAACGCAATTTCTAGCATTATTCACAGAGCATATTATAAGCAATAGTAATAATTTTTTTATAAAATTATGTTTGTTATAATTAATTAACTCTTACTTCACTCCACTTGAAAACTCGAAAAAAGTGGAAGATTTAAAAAAAACGCAACTTTTCAAATCTATTCTAAGACAAAATTGATAAAAACAATAATAAATTATTGAAATTATTTATTTAAACATCTTACTTTCAGGATAAAGTAGTATTTTATGTATTAGGAATAATATTTGTTAAAAAGTAATAAAAATCAAAATTAGGGCAAAAAAATCGCCAAAATCTTTTTCCACTTATGGGGTGTTTTGGGCTTTTTAAAACAGACTTATGTGGGTAATATTCGAAAATTAATTTTTGTTTGTATTCTATGGTTACTTGTAAAGATACAGATTGATTTTTAACTCAATTCTGCTAATGTTGATGATTTAGCATAAAATTTACGAAAACGTTTTTTTCACTTATGGGAAATACGTGTTAAACTTCACATCTTACTGTACAATTTTTTATTTTATAAACCTTATTTGTTTATTTTTTATTTACGTTATATTAATATTATTTTCCTGGTTTTTGTGAAAAAATTCAAAAAATACTATGAAAGGATTTAAATAGTTTGAAATATGCTTTTAAAATTAATTTTACCAGATAACACACTATTGAAAATTTTCTAGAAATTTTAAGTAAATATTTAAAATTTAAATTATCAAATTATTTTAAAAATTTATTTTCCAAAAATTTAGGAAATTATTTGAAAACTTTTACAAATTTTAATTATTTGTGAAACTTTTTAAAGCTTCCAAAACATGAAAAACAACGAAACATGGAATACTTTATATTTAGGCAAAAAAAATATTTTGACTTTAAAAAAAATACAGTTGCGTTTTTAACCAAAAAGGATGCATTTCACAAACAGGAAAATATTTTTTTTTACCAAAAAGAAGGAGTTTTTAACTGTAATGGTAAATCTTTAACAAAAAAAATTAATTTTTAAGAAAGGGCAACAACATTTAACCAGAGAATTCAATTTTTAACCTTAAAGTTCATTTGTTAACTAAGGAATTTAATTTTCTAAGCAATTCTTGGAATAACAACAAAATAAGTTAATTTTTAACCAAGTTTTTGAATTTACAATTGCAAAAGATAAATTTGAAAAATCATGGATTTAACAAATTTTTAGTTAAAAAACAGATATTCATACTAAAAATACAACAGATTGTTAATAATTAATTACAATTACAGTCACACAGATAAATCTTTTATGAAATAATTAATATTGAACGAAGCTTGATAAATTTCAAAATAAAAATATATTTAGACTTTTCAACGAAAACCAATTAACTTTCAACAAAGAGAATTCGGATTTTCTTACTGGCTTCAATTAGTTAAATTTAAATTTAAACGCAGTTACGAAAAGCAGGGGAAATTTTTCGAAAAAATATAATGTTCGAAAATTTTTTAATTATAAACCATTCCACATGACCAAATTTCAGACATTAGAAAATTATCAAATTCAAACAATTAAGACAATTTATTTCAGTAAATCATATTGATTCATTTGAAATACAATAATGAAAGATGGTTTTCCTCGATATTCAATGACTTCAACTTACTTTTCCAAAGTCATTGTTTGAATGTGAAATAACAACAATCGAAGCCAATATTTCTGACTGAAGAAGAAAAATATTTATTTTTTCAAGAGTAAGGCAATAAAATTACGGAATGCGGATGCTTTTTAAAAAAAATATTAATCTAAAAATTAGGTATTTGTTCCCATAACAATCATCAATTTAATTTCAAACGATTTTAATGACCATGTGTGATGCTAGATTTATTCACCAGAAGAATAGTTGAGCTTTGAAATTGTGTTCATTAAATTATGATCATCATAACATACAGATAATTATTTCAATGAATCATTAAGCCAGACTGAAAAACAATGGTGATACATTGAAAACTCCTATTATTGTAATCTCAGAACATTGAAAAGAATTTCAAGGAGAAGAAACAGGTAGTTTATAGATGTACATTTTTTATCAGTTTCCCACTTTCCTACCCACATCAAACGGCTTCTATATATATTAGTGAGAGCATTTCTCAAAAATTATCAGTTGCCATTTACGTGCTTCTAAACGGATACAAATAAAATTAATTGTTCTTTCGAATTATGTGTAGACACATATGAAAATGAGGCTTCTTTCTTGTGTTCTTTTTCCCATATTAATTCTTTTCTTGAGCGAAATTGGTAAGTACCATAATATTAATTTGGCAGTACTTTTCAAATGTAACAAGATAGTTTTGATCAGACATTAAGATTTCATTATTTAAGATGTCTTTCCCTATGGAATGATGTTATTTCATTGTCAGGTTTTGGTCTTAGCATATATTGTGTACAATTTAATCAAAGAGCATTTTTTTTACAGAGACTTCAAATTTAGGAAAACTTAATTTACCTTCGTCATATTCTGAAGAAGATGCAGACAATATCGAATCTTTGGGCACTAGTAGAGCCTTCTCTAATCTCCAAACGAGGAACTTAATGCCCCCACCTAACTCTCCTTCAATAGGATTTAATGCTCTCGACTTGGTGCAACCTTATCAGCAACTACCTGAGCCCGACACTAAACTCCAACTTGGTTTGCCAGGATATGCAGAACAGAAACTGAAAAGTCCATCAACTTCTTCGGATCGTCCTGCCGGTTCTGCACGTGGCAATAGTAAAGGAAAAGGCGAAAAAAAATTGAAAACCCTTTCAAATTATTTAAATCGTCCTGAAGGTTCCATGCATGGCTCTTATGATCAAGGTGCAAGGAAATCGAGAACAGGAATGTTATACCAAGACTTAAGCCAAAATGATCCTTTACGCGCATTTGCGGATAATATACATCATTATGACAAATGTCTTAATAACCCAAGTGCTAGACATGAAATGCCCAGCAGAAGCCCAAGCAATACTCTCCGAATTGAAGGTAATAATCAACGACAATATTTAACTGAAGAACATCCTCCTGAAGATTGCGCAAGACCAACTGTACGATCGATCTCAGAAGAAGTAAAGAGTAGACCTCGTCGAACTCGCAAACAAAATTAATGCTTAAGTTTCAATAAGATAACTATACTGAAAAATAATATACAAGTGTGCATATTTTCGCAATATATATAACATTAATATAACTATATAAGATGTGTTTTTTCCCCTCTAACTTGGTTTTTGTAGTTACGATTTCAAAATCTGTTTGTAAGTTTCTCTATACAGAAAACATGAATCATTTTAGTATCTTCAAGAATAATAAATGCGTAAGCGTTTTTTTCCTTACACTTGATTCTATTGTAAATAGTCTTTATGTTTTCAGATAATGTTACTTGTGTAATATGTTTAGAAATACAAATATTATTTATTTGAAACATTGCATTCATAATGCTTTTTCTCTATCCGCGATGTGTGTTATGATAGATTATTGAAATTTTGTTGTTGCAAAAGTTGATTTATGAGTTTTTAAATACAAAATTAGTAATGCTTTATTAAAGAGAAAGAAAATATTTTTTATGTTTAATCATGCTGATGAAGCATAGTCTGCATTCATAATAATTTCTTTATCTGGGATATCATTATTTTTAAACTCTTCTATTATGAATTATATAATTTGCAACGTTTTTAGAATAATTATGGAATAACCTTCAATGTTACTTAATACTATCTGTTTTTATACTTATTATTATTATGTTTCTAATAAGTAAAATTTTGTTTTTAACCAAAGAGACTCAATATTTTCCAGATAGACGAAGATGAAAAGGTAAATCCTGAAAGAAAAATTTTATAGGTGATATTTCAAATCAAAATAATTTCTACATTAAATGAAAAAATTATATTCATTAAAAGGCGAATTTCCAACAAAATATTTTAATCCATAACCGAAACAGTTTATTTTTAAATCAATAATATAAAATTTCAATAAAAAAATATAGTTTTTGTTCAGAAAAAAATTATATTTTAAACTAAAATAATGAGTCACAAAAGAAAAAAGTTAGTATTCAATTAAAACATTCATTTTTTAACCAAGCAGATAAATTTTTAAAACAAAACTTTTAATTCGCAAAGTAAAATCTGGAAGGTAATATTAGATTTAAAAACTATTTTTTGAGCAAGTGGCAAGTTTGAGCGCCTTAAAAAATATAGGTCAAAATACACAAATGTAAATTGTTGATTGTCAATTCTCTTCTGTTAAAGCTCATTGGGCTTTAACGACAAAAAGCTATGATTTTAATAAATTTTTATTATTACAATTTATAAGATTCTTTCTTTTTGAATGTATTTTAATAAGAAAAGTTTATTATAAATTTGTAGATCTTTTTTTAATATAAATTTTGCGTCTTTATATTTTTCGTAGCTTTTGTCGTTTGTCAAAAAATTAAATTTTTCTGCTTTTTATGTTGTTTTTTACAAATTAGGCAAAAACTATACGTCTTATAAAAAAGTGAAGAACAACAAATTTTTATATCGTTTTTGGGTGCACAATTTGTCTTTTGTCTTATCTTGATTGATTTTAACGAAAAATTGAATTTTTCATTTTTGATTAATTTTTATGTCGTTAACGTCCTAACGTTTTTCTGGTCCTAACTTTTACATAGTGTGCGATATTTAGCTTAAGATTGTATTTTCCGTTTATTTTTTTTTATTTACTAAGAATTTCGAAAAAAGTGGCCTCCAAGAATTTCAAAACATGCTCACTTTTTAATTTTTTTATCCAAATTACAATATAATTAAATTTTGAAATATTTAAAGAAATTATCAAAGAAGTTGAATCTTTAGATATACAAAAATTATTACAAAACACCTAAAACTGGTAACCAAGCAAACAACATTTAAAAAAAATAGTTTCGACAAAAAAAAACTCGCCGGTCAAAGAAGAGAAAAAATGTCTACCAAATTTGAATTTTTAAGCCAAAATTAATTTCTTATACAAAATAAAAATTTAGAATAACTATTTCCTTATTTGTTTTTAAAGTCACACGAATGTAATTTTTCTATGTTTTAAAAGAAAATACGAACAGATTTTGGACAATTTTGGAAATATTATATCAAATAGGTTTCGAAAATTAAATTCACAAAATAAAAAATGACTACATATTTGCAGAAATTCCATTTTAAACATTCTTTCTGCGCCTTTTCAAAACTTGTTAATATCTTTTTAAGTGAGTTGAATTTTTTCTAAAAATCTTTTTATTTTCCGAAATCGAAAAAAACTCTGCTTGTAATTTACTACTTTCTTTTCCGAAGATTTAAAATAATTTTAAAAAATTTAAATTTTTTAATTCTCGATTAAAATTTATTTTTTACAATAAAATGTGATTACAAATTTTATCACGAATTTTTGAACGTTTTTTTTTTGTTATCTTGTAAACTGTCGAAAATTTAAAAAAAAAAAATTTTCTTCGAAATCTTCAAAATTTGACTCTTTGATCAAACATTTTTTAAGAAGTCTCTAGATTTAAATTATTTCTCGTTCCAAACCTTGTTTAACTTCAAAATATTGATATTTTCTTTTTTTAACAAATAAATACATAAAGCCTCATCTAATTTGGATCTGAGTTTATTATTAGAACCATTTTGCAATCTACAAACAATGATAAAAAGTTTAGAAGATAGTTGCCCCCTTGAGTATTTAAGTATCACGTAGAGTTTATATTTTCACTTCTAAAAATAATTTTTAGATTTAATATTTCTGTTTTAGACAGTTTTGTTTACCAAAGTCCAGAAGATTGAAAAGAAAAAACTAAAATCATTCACTAAGTCATATTCACACAGTGTCGCAAGTTGGAGAGAGGGAGTTTAGAAGGAGAATTATTAAGAGGAAAGAGGAATTACGGAAGAGTAGGAAAAGACTAGGGAACATGATAGGAAAGAAAAGAGGGAAATAAAATAAATTCTTGAAGGGAGCTTAAATGAGAGCATGTAGGACAGAAAGAATGGTGTTATAGAGGTGGGGAATAATAGTAAGAGAGATAGAAGAAGAAAAATATAATTGAGAGGAAGATGTGAAAGAAAAGTATCCGCCGGAAGAGGAAGCGAGAATATTGTGGTGAGAGAAAGTAGAGGAAATGAAAGGTAATTCAGTGAAAGAAAGGAAGCAAGAACGTCGGGGAGTAAGAGAGGAGATGTGATATCAGGTGAGTGGAAGATTTGATAATAGAGTGCGTGAGGGGGAGCAGTAGGATGAATTATGTGTATACAGGGAAGTATGATATGGCAGGGCTATATGTAAATAAGTATGAGAGCTGAAAGGTAGGGAAAGGAGCGAAAGTTGGGGAAAGTGTGGGAAGTAACCAGAGAGAAAGTAAGTAGAAAGGAGAAGAATGGAAAGATATGGGTGTCGAGGAGAAACAGGCAAATGAGGTAATAAAGAGGATGTCTTGGGAAGAGGAATTAAGGAACGGAAAGAGGAGCAAGAGCGATGGAAAGGTGATGGAAAATCAGGAAAGGCGTTCAGATGGAATAATTAAGGTGCAAGAAGCGGGCGGCATTATTGTAAGTGTTAAAAAAGTAGAAAGGTATATAAGTATCATAATAAAAAACAGAAAGAGAGAATGGAATAGGGGTATTACGGCAAAAGATAGGAAAAGCAGATGCTAGGAAAAGAACGAATAGAGGTAGGAGAGGGGGAGTATATGAGGAGAATCAATCAAAGGGATGGGAATTTAGGGAAAAGTAGAATGAAACTTGGGGATATGCTCGAAAAGAAAAGAGGAAAGTAGGAGAAAGTACTAAGGGATATGGATCTGAGTTTATTATTAGAATCATTTTGCATCTACAAACAATGATAACACGTTAAGAAGATATTTGCCCACTTGAGTATGAAAGAATCATGTAGAGTCAATATTTTCGCTTATAAAAATAATTTTTAGATTTAATATTTCTCTTTTAGACAGTTTTGTTTACAAAAGTCCAAAAAATTGAGAAAAAAAACTAAAATCATTCACTAAGTCATATTCAAACAGTGTCGCAAGTTGGAGAGGGGGAGTTTAGGAGGATAATTAGTAAGACGGAAGAGGAATTATGGGAAAGTAGGAAAGGACTAGGTAACATGATAGGAAAGAAAAGAGGAAAATAAAATAAATTCTTGAAGGGAGCTTAATGAGGGCATGTAGGACAGAAAGAATGGTGTTATAGAGGTGGGGAATAATAGTAAGAGAGATAGAAGAAGAAAAATATGATTGAAAGAAAGATGTGGAAGGGAACTATCCACCGGAAGAGGAAGCGAGAATATGGAGGTGATGGAAAGTAAGGGAAACGAAAGAAGGAAATATAGTGAAAGAAAGGAAGAAAGAACGTGGGGGAGTAAGCGAGGAGAAGGGATATCAGGTGTGTAAAAGATGTGATAATAGAGTGAGTGTGGGGAGGGGGAGTAGGAATAATTAGGAGTAGAAAAGGAAACATAATATGATAGGGCTATAGATAATGAAGTATGAGCGCTGAAGGGGGGAGGGTAGGAGCAGAAGTTGGGGAAATAGTGGGAATTCACCAAAGAGAAAGTCATTTTAAACGAGAAGAATGGAAAGATATGGGTGTGGAGGGGAAGTAGGCAAATGAGGTAATTAAGTGGATGTTTGTGAAGAGGATTTCAGCAATAGGAAGAGGAGCGAAGGCGATGATAAAGCGATGGAAGATCAGGAAAGGCGTTGAGAGAATAGGGGTATTACGGCAAAGGATAGGGAAAGCAGACGATAGGAAAAGTAAGGATAGAGGTTGGACAGGGGAAGTATATCAGGAGTATCAATTAAAGGGATGGGAATTTAGAGCAAAGTAGAAGGGAACTTGGAGACATTCTCAAAAAGGAAAGAGGAAAGTAGGAGAAAGTACTGAGGGATGGGTGAAGGAGGACATGTAGGTTAGTACGGGTAGTGTTGTGGGATAGAATTGCAGATGAGTAGAAGAAGGTAGAAGAAGAGAATAATAATTGGAAATAATTTGGGGAAGGAAAGTATCTACCGGAAAATAAAGCAAGGATAGGAAGGTTACGGAAAGTAAGGGGAATAAAAGGGAGGAATGTATTGGAAAATAATAGATGATAGAAGGAGGATAAAGTAGAAGAGTCGAAGGGATGATAGGTGAGTAGGAGCTGTGATAATATAGTGATGAGGAAAGGCTTAGAAAGCTGAGGTAGGAAGAGATGAGAAATCACGATGTTACAGATCAGGATATACATATTCAAGTGTGAGAGAAGAAAGGGTGGGGAACGAGCGAAAGTAGAGGTAAGAATGGAAAGTAAGTAAGCTAAGGAAAAGTAGGAGGGAACAATAAGCATGGTAGGACATGGGCAAGGAGGAGAAGTAGGCGAATGAGGTGATTTCGAGGATCTTTAAGGAGAGAAATAAAATGAGGGTAAGGAAAGCAAAAATAGGGATGTGATCAAAAATAAAGAAAGGCCATGTGTTAGAAGGTAGGAGATAAAAATATTGTATTGGATTATTGGAAGTGTTAAAAGAGCATAAGAAGTTATAAATTAAGTTTAATAAACAATCAATAGTGGGTTTAAAATAGAAAAATCAGGGCGAGAGAGAGAGAGGAGAAGTTGGCGTGACGGAAAGCAAGGATAGAGATAGGAAATTATAAAAGCGGATGTGATAAGAATTAGATAAGTTGTGTGAGGGAGGGGATTTAGGCAAAGTAGGGGAAGGGTTGTAAATGACGTAAACAGGAAATAATTAGGCTTGGTAAGTTAAGTAGAGGGTAAAGAAATTAAGAGGAGGCTTATAGTAGGAGGGGAATGAAGGCGGGGATAATAGAGTATCAGAATGAGTTAGACAAAAAAGGATAGAAGCGAAGATTAGGGAGAGGATGGAGTTACAGAGAAAGGAGGGGGCTCTGAAGAAGTTAATTAACGTCCTAATAAGCTATGAAATCCTTTTTCATGGTCCTTGGTGCCTATTTCGACTGATAGAAGAATCGGGGCAAGAGAGAGAGAGAGAGAGAGAGAGAGACAGAGAGAGAGAGAGAGAAGAAGTCGGCGTGACGGAAAGCAAGGATAGAGATAGGAAATGATGAAAGGGGATGTGATAAAAATTAGGTAAGGTGAGTGGGAGAGAGTATGTAGGCAAGTAGGGTTAGGGTTGTAAAGGACGTAAAGAGGGAATAATTAAGCTTTGTTAGAGGATTAGAGGGTTAGAAAATTAAGAGAAGGCCCATGGTAGGAGAGGAAGAAATAGGGGATAATAGAGTATCAAAAAGGATTAGACAAAAAAGGATAGAAGCTAAGATTAGGGAGAGGATGGTGTAACAGAGAGAGGAGGTATCATCTGAAGAAGTTAATTAACGTCCTAATAAGCTATAGAATCATTTTTCACGGTCCTTGGCGCCTATTTTGACTCATTTTATTTGAAAGGGATCGTTGAAAGCAGAATATGGAACACCTAACGTAAATGTCAGTACGTTTCTCACAGAATCACAATTATGCAACTGCGGAAATAACATTTACTTAGGTGGGTCGTACGAGAGTCGCGCATTGTGGACCTGGCACATATCATCTCTCACGTCATGAAACTTCTCTCGCCCGCGTCTTGTGACGGCAGCTTAAACTTGACTTTAACTTTCTCCATCCGACGGAAGGACGTGCGCTTTGCAAACTGTATGGACGAAGGACGACCTTTCCACAACAGAACTGACATTAACTACATTTATTACAATCCTCAAACATGTTGACAAAATAGAAACTTGCTGGAAACTTGATAGAAACGGCACGAAAAAAAATACTGATAAATTTATTATTGACCTAGAATTTCTATCAGGCTCTGAAATTATTTCTAGGTCTTGTAAGACCTACAACAATGCTTGATGTTTAATTTAAAGCCCAGATCTTTTCTGGTATTATTTTGTATTATTAAAAATTAATTTTTTTTAAAGAGAAAATAAATTCTATAAAATTCATCGTGAGCTGGTTTGAAACAAGAAACTACTCATTACTTTTTCAGGGGTGGTACCAATTACGGTACCACAGCCAATCACTTAAAATTTGATAACATCTAAAAGTAATGTAAATTTCCAGTTTAGTTGTGAAAATTGTGTCAAAGATTTTTTTTTTTTTTTTTTTTTGTATTTCAGAACATATTTAACACACAAGAAAAAATTTCAAAACGCGACTCATCACATTTGAAACATATTTTATGCTTAATAGAAAATTGAAAACCTTTGGAAAAGGAGTAAAATTTTCCATTTTTAATGTCTTTTTTGATTAACTAATCTTAAAAATCATTATATAAATTTCGTATAGTAATAAATCTAGTGATATTAAAAAATAAATTGACGCAAATAAAGGTGAAATAGAAACAAATGTTTTTTTATTTATTTAAACTAGGTTTTTAACTTATTTGAAATAAATAAGATTCTAAGGAATTTGAACGGATTTTAGGGAACTGTTGGGAATACATTCCATTTTATTTCAGAAGATGTCTACGTATTTCAACAATTTTAGAACACTAATAAAATTTCCAAGTTCTTTTTGTTAATTTTGAGTCATTTTTCGATGTCCCGAAGAATTTTAAGAGATTACAAAATTTTAGAGGATCTAAAAAAACTTAGCAGGACTTTCAAAGATTTCGAGAAATAGGATATAAATTTTATTTATTTCATTTTTAAGGAATTTAAATTTCATACTATATGTACAGTTGGTCTTAGAACTCATCCAACTTTTTAAAACATTTATATAAAATAAAATTGACAGATTTAATTGTGTAAACAATAATTTATTTAATTAATGCATTATTTTTATTACACCATTAAGCCGTTTCCCTTTCGGGGTAGGCGTGACTCACTCGGTAGGGAGGGGAGTAGTGTGAGGA
>JAAAKG020161424.1:0-29209 GCA_010014905.2 Druon quercuslanigerum
GGGAGTTGAGACCGGCTCGGGGAGCTGTCTCATCATCACGAACCAGGGTGACGAGGCCTGGCCAGGAGGCCGCCCTCAACAAAGAGAATATGCCGTCGAGACTACCCGACGGACGTCGTTGCCACCCACGGGTGGCCACCCAGCAGTCGCGTAAAAAGCGCGACCGAGACTCAGCCCGGAGAGCCTGTCGCACGGAAAAGGAGACGCAACGTAGGAAGGAGCGGGCGCGCCGGGCTGAAGAGCAGCGCGCCGCCGAACGACGGGCCCGTAAGGACGCACGGCTCGCCGCCGTTCGTCAACGTAAGGACGAAGCGGAGTGGCATCGCCGAGTGGTCGCTGCTGAGTTGCGGAGGGCGGAAGCAGCCCGAAAACGGGCTTCGGCAGTAGCACCCGTGTCGACGACGCGCTACACGGATTCCGCGCTACCAGGACCATCGAGCGCGCGGGGTGAATACGACCCGAACGCTCCGGGCGTGGAGGCGTACCGCCTCCTGGAGAAGAAGCGGGGTCGTCCAGGAAGTAGCGATCCACGTCAACGAGGACCACCTCGAAACAGGGCGGTGCCTCTTGTTCTAAGAGTGCCAGCTTTCGTCGAAGAGGGCCGCTACACCTTCCCGCCGTTGCGGTTCACGCGACCCGGACCCACATCGCGCCATCAACCGCTCATCGTGGAGTGTCCAAACTCACCACCACTCCCGGAAGCTCTCCGCGCGCCGCCGAGCGCGCCTCTACCACCGCCGGCTGAGATCGCCGCCGCCTGGTCGCCAGTTGCTGAGCCATCCCGTGAGGCCGTCATCCTCCCGCCGACCCCCGGAACACCGCGCTACGACGACGACAACGACGTGCTACAGCTGGCCGCATACGACACCCCGGAGGCGTTTTCACACTCATTGACCGCGCCCACACCGACGCGCGACAACGATCATCCGTACCGCCGCAATCTACGTTTTTAAGCCATCCATGTTAAGTCACCTTTTGTTCATCTAAAAAAAAAAGGGTCACCACCGTCAGCGGTGGCCAGTGGAAGGAGGAAGAAAACCTCAGCAAAAAATTAAAATCGGCAGTTTTCATTGCCATCTCGTCCCACGCAACCAGTCCAAATGGATGGTGCTACCGCGTGGGACCTGTTTAAGACCGGCTCGGCAAAAAGGGTATACCTACCCCTGCCTACCAGCCAGAAGAATGTCCCAGCCGGTATGAAGGGTTTGGACCAGTGGCTCGCCGAACAGGCGAAGAAACGCGCTGCTCAGGCCACCACCCCCCCGAGCGTTACCTACCCTACGCCTACGAGTCCGCCACATCGAGGAAATGTGGCTGCAAGCGAAATAAACAGAGTGTATTCCCGTTGCGCGAATGCCGGACTCAGGTTACGGCCAACGAAAATAAAGGGGGTTTATTTACGTCGTGACGGTGTAGTGGGAACACCAGGAACTAGCGTAGGACACGTGACGTGTCCCTACAGCTACTACTGAACCACCAAGCAAGCGGGTGCCCGCCTCCCCTAACTGAACCGCGCTGAAGCGCGCCACAGTCGCACCACAATAGCGCCACACCAGAACTCCTAGTTCCTACCCCCCACAAGGCTTAGGCATAGCTGGGGTAAAGAACATAATAAAACAGCTTATATCTATAAAAAAGAAAAAGCTTCCCCTTAAGTGCTACAGAACATTGACTCTGCTATTGCATCTAATCTAAGAACCTCTGATCCCTCATCTCCCCTCTTCAACTTCGTAAACTTCCCCTCGTTGAGCGATACGGAAGCTGGTCCCATCCTTTCCGGTTTAGAATACTTACAAAAATTCGGCCAAGCTGTTAACAGGACCCCATCCCATCCTAGAACCTCAACCCCGCTTCCTAATCAGACATCTCATAGAAAACCTCAAGCCCACACTATTTCTCAACCGTTCTCTGATCTCTACTCTCGTCCCTCTAGTCCTTTTGGCAATGGTGTTTGCCTCTAAAATCATTCAGTACACACTACACTCCATCCACCTCAATCTTCCTCTCCTTCATTCCCTCTACCACCTTCTATGGAAAATCAAATTGATCAAAATGAACTTAGACATATGATTTCGTCCCACATGATGCTACTCGAACGTTTTTCCCTCTATTATCCGTCCTTAGTGGTGGCGTTTTGAATCAATCCCATTACTCATAGCTCATTAACTTGCATGTGAATTCCACTACCTCAAACCCCTAACCACTTCTATATTTCACCACTATGGGTATCTTGCAAAAACTGCGAATTCTGCAATAGAACTTTTGCGGAATAAATAATAAAAAAGGATCTTTAGAAAGAATCAGTCACAACTACGACACTGGCTTACTAAGTGAAACAAAGTTAAAAGTTAAACACGATTCTTTCTAAGAAAGTTGAATATTATAAGAAAGGACCACTCTCGTGGTGTTGGTGGTGGTCTGGTTATTGCTGTCAGAAGTGATATTGTTTTTTCTGAAGTTAAAATAATGAAAATTCCAAATCAGCTAGATACTTTTGCTATTTCTATACCTCGAATTGGGATAAATACTAATAATAAATATTTTTAGAAACCCTAGAGTTCTTCCTAATGCTACTAACTGGAGTTCCTTCTTTGACTCCTTTTCGAATAACTTTTCATCTATATTCATGGGAGGTGATTTCAACTGTCATCACCAATCATGGAGGTGCGATAGGGTTTGTCCGGCTGGAAATAAATTGTATGGTTTAATTCAATCTGCAATCGATTTCTCCAAGGCCTCTGATAACATTTCTCCCTCGTGTTCATAGAAAGTTCAAAATGATAAAATGGTTAGTGATCACTTCCCTATTTCTACAACTATTGGTATCTCTTATTCATATCACGAATTCTTTTCTCACAAATACAATTTAAAAAAGATTTCTTGAGACATTTTTCAGGACACCCTTAAAAAGTGTCAATTTGTTTTTGATAAAAATAATAATAATACTCCTTTAACTCTTCCAGCATACTATGAGTTATTTGATTTAATAGATAACGCTCTTCACATTGCAGGTCCTAAAATCGACAATATTCCCAAACCTGTTTATCCATACTCCCCGCCATGGTGGAACGAGGAATGTTCAAAGTTGGAAAGATTAAGGAGAGCAAAACTAGGCAGATTTAGACGTAGGTGTAATTTTAAAATCTACTATGACCTTTAAAAATTTGAGACAGAATCTCTAAAAACTTTTAAAAAATCAAATATCCTAGGTTGCAGATGATTTTGTGAATCCATCACTTTCACTTCCCGCGTCTCAGACATTTGTAATAAAATTCGCGGTTTTCGACACAAGTTCTTGACAAATCCCTCCTCCATAAACTCTCCAACTAACACAGAAACAACAAGAACAATGCAAACATTCATATAAACGTTTAGAGAATCTGGTTTGCTTCCCTCACACCAGCCCCCTATTCCACCGCTTCAAAATAACCGCCTTCTGAAACTTATCCATCTAATTTTCCAAACGAACCTTTCAAGCTCCAAGAGTTGCGTCTTGCCATTTCCAGCACTGATAACAAGTCCTCCCCGGGATTAGACAAAATCAATTACGAAGTCATTTGAAATCTACCAGATAACATCCTGAATCTCTTACTAGATATTTACAATCTAATCTTAGATGAAGGCTCATTTCTGGACTAATGGAACAAATTCTTAGTTTTTCTTATTCAAAAACCTAACTCGCGTAAATTTCTTCCTATTGCTTTAGGTCCTTGTCTACTGCAACTTATGGAGAGACTAGTTGCTTATAGATTAAACTGGTGACTAGAAAAATCTTTAAATCTCCCTCCATCCCCATACGGATTTCGTAAAAACAGGTCTATTGCTGACTGTCTTGCAATTTTCTCTACTGAGATTCATACCTCGTTTGTCAATAACTCATATACGGCAGCATTATTCATAGACGTTGAAGCAGCTTACGATAGGTTAATGCCTAATATCCTAATAGATGACCTCGCTAAATTAGGCGTGTTCTGGAAACATTGTAGGTTTTTCGAAAATTTGACTTCAGAAAGAGATATATTCTTCAGAGTAAACAACAAAAACTTAGGACCTTACAAATTTAAAATGGGCCTCCCCAAGGAAGGATATCAAGCCCAATACTTTATAATATATATAATCACCTACATCCACTATGCAAAATTTTAGTATATGCTGATGATATTGCCCTATATTTCTCCGCTGAACACGTTAATGAATGTATTCAAATCTTACAAGAAAGTTTGAACACTCTCCACACGTTTTTTAAATCGAAAGGACTAAACATTTCTATCGATAAATCTAAATTGGCCATCTTCACTCAAGATAAATTCTTCCCTAATGACATCCAAATTACGCTCGACAACCAGTATATCTATCCAGTATCCAAGGCTAAATTCTTAGGTATCGTAATTGACAGTTGCCTCACCAATTAAATTTTTCAGAGGAACTTGGTGGGGCTGTAGCCCTAGATCCCCATTAATGTTATACCACTCTCTGATGAGAAGTGTTATTAAATATGGCTGCCGAGCCCTATCAATCTGCCATGTAAATTTATTTGACAAAATTCGAAAACTCCAAAATAGAGTTTTAAGATTAATCCTAGGTTGGAGAATGTCGACTCCCACACCGGTGATGTTTGCAGAATTAAAAGAAACCACTTTATTTTCTTCAATGAAATTCGTCAATAGAAGATTCATCCTAAAAATATTTCCCATCGAAAATCATCCCCTATTCCATTCATTACATACTCTCGATCAACTAACTCGGGAAAAAAACAAACTCAGCTTAAGAGAAGCTTTTCGTCTACTTAATGCTTTTATCTTTCTCAATAAATACATATGTAATATTATGAATTCCTCCACTCCTCTAAACTACCTTCTAGATTATAACATCCAATTTGAAAACCCCAATATCGATTTTTAAATGGGAGAAAAACTACAAAAAAGTAGCTAACCTAATATGGAATTCACGAACTTTATGGATATACGTCATAAAAATGACTTTCTTTTTTTTTACGGATGGATCTAAAATAACTGAAACTCAAAATACTGGAATTGGTGTCACACGTCCCTCTTTTCAAATCTTTAGTAAACATAAAATATCACATTTAGCATCTATTTTTACAGCATAAGAGATTGCGATTTGTGAAGCTCTTGAGATCATCATAAAAGATCAGTTGTCTTCGTCTGTCATTTGCTCGGACTTTCGCAGTGTCCTTTATACCTACCTAAAATTCATTTACCTCAAATCAAATTCGTTCTATATTTATAAAATTAAAAATCTGCTACATCTAGCAAAAACTCAAAACCTTATTATCCATATTTACTAGATATCCGCACATAAAGGGATTTTTCGGAATGAGGTTGCAGACAAACTGGCTAAGTTATCCTATACAAATAATTCTACTACGAAAGACAGAATCCTACACACGGACCTTTATGAATTAATCTCATCTAAACTTATTAAATATACGAACCTAGATTTAAAGAAGAAAAGTGGAAAAAGGAAAGTAGGCCTATATTACTTCACCAATTACTTCTCAGAAAATCCTAAACTATGATTTTTTTAATCTACTCTGAAAAGACAGGACATAGTGAACCTATCACGCATTAGAAGTAACCACTATTATTTGGCTGACAGCCTAGCAAGAAAAATTTTTACAGACTCCTTTTCATGTGTGTACAGACATGGTAGAGAGGACATTAATCATGTCGTCTTGACTTGCCCTCGTTTTTTTGACCAACGGATAATTAAACAAAATTTTTAATAAAAATTAAGAAATTTTCACCTTTCTGCATGGAAGCTTTTCTTTCTAACACAAAAAGCTACTCTTCTCAATGAATTATTAAATTCCTAAGAACATGCGCATTATCTCTATGACTTATACGCTTTCGTATATTACTTTCCTTATGCCTTCTTATGCTGCTTTGCTTTACTCATAAATACATAAATACTTGAACTTCCCATCATCACATGCAAGCTCAAGCTACAACTAACTCTATCTACAACACAAACTGTTATCTGCCTATTGGATATCCATTGGGCAATGGAACCCAACTATTGGCTCCAACACTTATTGCTATGGACAGATGGGTCTCGCTTTTATCAGCAAGGGATGACCACAGCGGTAACCTAGAAATTGCTACAGACCTAGAGCTGAATAAAATCCCTAAAGAAGAATCAGAGGAAGAATATGCCGTCGATGGGCCGGACTCTGGCTTTTCTACTATTGGAACTGGAAGCCGTAGTAAAAGTGACGAATGGCTTGGTATGAATCCAATACTGGACCAAGTTTCGGCTTAAGGTTGCTAAATTTGAAAAGCTGAAGAACGCTGCCATCGTCGGCCCAGAACTGGGCCGATTTTAAAGCAGGGGTTGGCCCAATGACAATAGCCTACTGTTGTCTGCCGTAATTGGGGCAATACTGTCACGCATTTTCAGTTCCGGCAGTTTCCACAAATTTGAAGTTAATGGGAGAAGAGGTTCTTAAGTTAATTTCACCTAATTGTAAATAAAAACAAAAATCTGGGAAATAAGATAACCTAAAAGGTTTATAAAGCTTTGAAAAAATCCTGGATGAATCCGGATTCATGATAAATAATAAAATAAACCTAAATTTCTAACTTAGGAGGGAAGAATCACAAGACGGGAATTCTATTTACGTTACATTTAATTATTTGGCAATTATTAATTAATGTTGCTCTAGTAATTTAATCTAATCGAGAATATCTGAATTTAAACTCGATTAGATTAATAAAATGAAATATTACCAAAGTGATCAAATGATTATTATAACATTCCTTTTGCCGCTAAAACCATGTCATAGACCGGCTGGGTCTTGTTTTTCATCTCATGGGCGGAACTTTATTACATTTCACAGGTTCTCAATTCAAATGCAGGGTAATGTTCTGTAAAGTTGATTTTCCCTAATGCATTATTAGTCAAATTTTGAATTTTTTGTGCTTCTCCAATATTCAGAATTAAACCAAATCGAGTTGACACACAGAAAAATTACTCTTTCAATACGGTCCTAGGGCAACGCCATGTTCAAAACATAAATTTGTAACGTAATGAAGAAGCCTTCAAAGATTCGGAAAAATGATGAAGCTCATGCCAGATGAACAAGTCAAATGTGTCAGAATCATCAAAATTATTTCAAAATTTCGTATGTACGACCAGAAGTATACTGGACGATGCCAACGTTCTAACAGGATGAAAATGGCGCGAATATTCAAATGGCCAAAGTTTAAAAAGACATCAAAAGTCTCCTAACTTTCATTTTTTAGACGGGCCAGGCACCAAAGCAGTATTTTCGTGAAATAGGGAAAAAGACAGGCAAATGCAGTTTTAAAAATTCAAATTTTATGAATCATCCGTTGCCTAAGTCTCGAAATACTGTGCAGCTTTAGAAGTCATGAATATTAAATCAAGGGTTTCCAAAAATTAAAGAACACATTATTCAAAATTAAATTTTTGTGAGTTGGAAAATTTATATAAAATTTTTTTGGCATCACGTCTTTGAAGGTTTTTTCCCAGAAAGTGTTTTAAATAATTGCACTTTAATATCTTAAGGGCACTTGTGCATATCTGCATTTTGTGAAAAATATTTGGAAGACTAAATAAGGTGGATTTTTCAAAAAAACCTATTTATTTTTTTATTTAAATTTTAAAAAAAGAATTTTTTTTTTATAAAAGACCGCCTTTCTTATTCTTCCAAATATTTTTTAAAGTTTCTACTGGAGTAATGTGTGAATAATGTATTCACCACACCCAGTATCAAGTGTAATTCTGGTGGTGGAATAATTTCGAGGAATAATATAATGATAATAAAATAATTTAATAACAAAACCCCACGGCCTGGAAAAAACGTCTGTCTACTAAGCTGGTGCAGGGAATTACGGTCATGTATTGAAGGCGTAATATTGCGTTTTATTAAAATTGTTGTTCCTTTGTGAATAAAAAATTGGAGGGACTTTTCTTTGACATAAATAAAGGAAAGCAAAATATATTGAATGTGTTAGTGAATTTTATTTGTCCATTTTAAATAAATGATTTCTAAACATGGTAGGTTGGCGGATATGACATAGTTTATTCACAAGTTTCTCAATTTTACCTTCTCATTGTATCAATAAAAATAAAATTTATTTTTACTTTTCTTCCACTACTTAACCTACAAAAATTGAGAACTTGAATAGTTCTCAAGGTTTCACAGCTAATTATAAAATTGAGTAATCAAAGAGTGATTATTATATATATAGTACTGCATATGTTTTAACTTTATCAGTCGCCATTTATGGATTTTCTTTATAAAAAAATGAAGATCCTTTTTCAGACCATACTTCTTACATTAACGGTTCTCCTTAATGTTTGTGGTAAGTATACGCAATATAATATAAATCTCAATAAAAATTAAAAATTAAATGTTTGTTATAATTAAATATTTTATTAAAACCTCAAATTGTTAGACTTAAAAACTTTTTTATTCGCGTTTTATATTGAATTTTACATTTTTATATTTTCAATATTATTTAAGATTTTATTGGTACATTCAATTACAATTACTTAATTGTTTACCTTTAACTTTTTCTTTTTCTTTCAGCTCTTCTATGTATAATATTTTTATACGAAAATTGACATTGGTTCGAATAACAATTTGCTATAATTTTTAAAAATTCTAGTTGCTAATTTCTCCCTTATTTTTACATTCTGAATTACCATTTATCATCTTTATATCGCCAAATTATGTTTGGATCCAAGATAATTCGGAAATATAAGAATACTAACAAACAGGAATTCAGAAAAATAAAAATTATAACAAAAAGTAATTCGGAAAAATAAAAATCAGAGAAAGTGGTAATTTGGATAAATGAAAGTTCTAGCGAATTGCTATTCGGACAAATGATTTTCAAGCTCTTCTAATTTGTAAAACCCTATAATTTGTTTAATTTTCTGTTCTAAAATTATTTAATTAAAAAAAATTTCTATGTCGGACACTTAAACGAGCAAGTTTTATATATCATATTTCTTTTTCTATTGTTCAGCTTCAAAATATTTTTGATTTTAATTCGTAAAATCTTAATAGGTTACAATTTTACGTATATTTTCCTTAAAACTGTCAAATTCTTACAAGTTTAATTTTTAAATTATTTGTTGCTTAAAAAAATGTTGATTAAAAACTCGTGATTGTTGACGATATATTTTTGAATTGAAGCCTTGGCATAGTTAAAGTTGTAAAAATCAAAACATGTTTTTCTCGCATCTTTCCTAAACCGTAAGCACATGTAACACAGATCAGAAAACTCTGGAGGATACGCCTCTCGTGATACTGTAAACATTAGGGTTTTTTAATTTTTTTTCTTTTGAATTTTAGGCATATCACCCAGAAAGTTGTGCCTATATAAAAAAATCATTTTTTTAAATTCTATTCAGAATCGCCAGTATTAGGTAGATTAAGTTGAAACTCAACACTTCTTTTAAAAATCAGCCATTTAATATAAACAAAATATTACGTTTTAAATATTATCTCCAAGAGTCCGTTTTATTGGCTCCCAAAAAAAACCATTAGTGAAAAAACGGGTTTAATTAAAGTTGTTGACGTTAATTATGATTTTTTTGGGGATTTTTAAAAAAGAAAATTGGTTCGAATATATGAAATATTGCTTAATGCTTTTAATTAAAAGATTACATAAATTGTTTAAACAATTGATTAATATTTTTAGCAATTTGCTCTTAGAATAGAGTTAGAGTCGCGGTTTTATCAAAACTGTTTCACTTTTTGTCCAATTTTTAATTAGAGTGAGATAAATAATTAATTAAAGTTGACCTAATTAATTGTTTAAACAATTTCTTATTATTTTTAATAATATTTAATTCTAATATAGCTAGAAAGTTGCGGTTTCTCTCTAAAGTTTATTTATTATTTAGCCGTAAATAAAAAGCCAAAGAAAAGTAAAAAATTTCAGAAAACCGTAACTTTTTTCTTTTATCAAATCGAAAATAATTATAAACAATAAAAAATTGTTTAAAAAACTATTTCTCTTATCTTGAAATAATTACTACTTCAGTAAGTTACAAGTGGACACAAAGTTGAAAATATCAGAAAATAACTGCAACTATCTGGCATTAATATAGGTGAAGATGGTTATGAACAATAATAAATCTGTTTAAGAAATTATTTTTGCTACTTTTTATTATTCAGTCTCTCGAAGTCAAAAATAGACAAATATTTCAAAATTTTAGAAAAAAACCCGCAATTTTCTACAATGAAGCAAAAAGAATATTATTAACTGCGATAATAAATTTTTTCAACAATTATTTTTAATACTTGAGTTAATTTTTCTTTCACTCTGATAAAAAAGTTTTAAAAAGTTAAAAATCTAAAAAAAACAGCACAAATTTTGTATTGATATAGAAAAAGATAGCTTTTAACAATAGCAATTTGTTTAAAAATGTTTATTGAATTTTTGTACCACCCACACCAATTCTTGTTTCTCCCCAATTGTCGACACGCTTCTCTAATTACTTGGCTAATACATTTTTTTATTATGATTCGCCTCAATCAATTTATTTATACTATAGTTTTACAGATAATGCGTATATTAATTATTTAGTGCAATTACATTTTTATCCAAAATAAAAAATAACTAACCGAAGATTTTTAACACATTTTAAATGATAATTTTCTTCATGTTTTCTGTTTTAAATTATCATTGCGAGGTGCTTAGTTTTGTATTTGATAGTATATATTTGTAAAATCACAAATCCTTATTTTCTTTTTACAGACTTAAATGCTGCTGACACGAAAGAAAGTACACGCAGCCCAGAGCTCGTACCACTTCAAAATCTTCGTCGTGATGTACATCAATCTCAACGTGAGAATTTTTTAATTTTTACTGCTTTGAATTAGATTTGCTAACTTTTTATTTCTGTAATTGATAGTAGATATTTGTAAAATCACAAATCCATATTTTCTTTTGACAGCCTTAACTGCCACTGACACGAAAGCAAGTACACCCAACCCAAAGTTCGCACCTCTTGAAACTCTTCGACGTGCTGTACATAAAACTCAACGTGAGAATTGTTTAATTTTTACTGCTTTGAATTAGATTTGCTCAGTTTTTAATTCTTAAAATGATAGCTAATTTTTACAAAAAACAAATTCTTATTTTCTTTTAACAGAATTAAATGCTCAGAACAGGCAAGCCAGTAGTTCCACCTCAAATCGTGTTCAAGATTCAACTCCGTATCATGACGCACTACCAACTCAGCGTGAGAATTCTCTCACGTTTACTAATTCAAATTCGAATTTCTCAGTTTTTATTTCTGAAATTGATAGCTGATCTTTGCAGAATCACAAATCGTTATTTTTTTACAGGCTTAAATTCTATGGACAAGGAAGCAAGTACATCCCACTCAAATCGTGTTCCACAGCCAACTCAGCATCATGTCCCACAGCAGACTCAGCATCATGTCCCACTCCAAACTCATGGTGAGAATTTGTTCATGTTTTGCTTTAAATTGGAATGCTTAGTTTTTATTTTATTAAATGATGGTTTATCGTTTGAAAATCACAAATCCTTATTTTCATTCTGGATATGAAATTTCTGTAGAAGGGGAAGGAAGTCTACCCAACTCAAATCATAACCCACACGTAGCTGATCGTCAACTCTCACTCCAAACTAAAGGTGAGAATGTTTTCCTGATTACTGCTATAAATTAGAATTTCTCAGTCTTATTCTGAAATCGATGGTTGATCTTTTTAAAATCGCAAATCATTATTGTCTTCTAACAGAAGAAAAAGGTGCGGAAGAGGAAAGGCGTATCAGATCAACTCGTATCCTACTAACAGAGAAGCGCAATATCCCAGTTCCATATCGCGAAATCCCTTATAAAAACAGGATAATTGGGATTTGGCGACATCCTGATACAAAACAAGTGATGACAGTTCGACTTATAGGTCCCAATGTGTATCCAGATCACAGTTATGGAAAGACCCACAATTATATCACCCAAGCTGTATATGAAGATGGCTTGTTTATTATCGCATACCTGAATGAAAATAGGAACGTAGTGGGAGTTAAAATTCCAACGGACCTACTCGGTAAAAATTACTTTTGTCTAACACTATTCGCACACGTAGAACCCTATGTAAAAATTTCCTATTTATTAATTACGAGAATATTATTCTGTGCACAAGATAAACATAGCGTAAGCATAGGTATTGCCGACATCCCTCGATTGTCGACAATATCCATAAATAAATGCAATTATTTATATTGTTTTGCCTTCAATGGGATGCGACTATGTTGCATACAGAGTCTTTTTCATAAGTACACGGAAAGAAATTTAGGACAGCTGCAGTACTTATACGCGCTACTGCTGCATTAAAAGGAAAATTATAGGGCACCTTCCGTTCAAGGAACCTCTGAACTCCAACTGTATAGATGTTCACACAAGAAAATACGTTGTAGTTAGCTAAAGATGACTCACGGACGAGTCGGCCGATACGAACTCGTAACGACAATCCATCCCGTGCAAATTGCTCTGCTGCTGCGGTACGCAGTGGTACGTGATCAAGGTGCTCGCACAAGAAAATCCATTGTAGTGCGACGGAGACGTCACACGGACCGTGCGAGAACGCACACACCTAACCAATCTCGTGTAACCTTTCGTGCAACCTTTCGTGCAACCTTTCGTGCAAACTTTTCGTTCTTTTGTTCGGTGTCGTTCTGTTTCGGTCTGAGTGGTGACGCACAAAAGTAATGTCGCTATCTAAACTAGTTTGCAACGCGCTTGAGAAAATACCACCGCGGACCGCAGCAGCACGACAAGTTGCACTGGATTCGTTGGCGTTATGAGTTCGTATTCGGACGGCACGTCCATGAGCTAACTGCAGCTGACTGCAACATATTTTCTTGTGCGAAAAGCTTCAAGTGCGTAGTGAACTGGTGTTTCGATATACTTGTGTATGTCACTGCTCAGACCGAAGCAGCCCGATGATAGGTTGCATGGATGGGTTTACTTGTTCGTGCACGGGCGGCACGTCTGTTAGACGTCTCAATTACATTTCAACGAATTTTATTGTGCGAAAAGCTTAAAAGTTCTTACGTGTCAGCCATGGGGCAAAAGTAGCACCAAATATTCGTACAGGGAAGTTTCACGTTTCATTCGGCCCACAGTGAACATAATACTTAAATAATATCTTAAAAGGGACTGAAGCTCGAACAGCGCCAGTAAAAAAACTTGAGCTGCTCATTTCATCCTTCCCATACGCTTGTCTATTCATTGTAAAAGTTTCGGCTGCAGACTTTCCAAGTATTACACAAAAAATTACCTCGAAGCGCTGCTCGAGTGTGCCGTCTATTTTGAAAGTGTGACGGAAGCCTAGAGATAGGTTTACTTCTAGCGCGATATTTGCCTAGCGCAAATCTGAACGGTTTCCATATCAATTTGATTTTTTAAGAGCAAATCATACAGAGGCTTTTCATTTTCCAGAAAACATTGAAAACATTCGAGGAAATAAGAAATTTCTTTTTCCGGAAAACCGCCCTAATTGTAAATTGGTTTGCTTTTGAATTGCGCAACCTTAATATGTGCTGCTTTCTTTAGATATTATTAAGTTTCGGACATCACAATGGGAAAATTTTACATTAAAATAATTAAAATATTAAAATAACAATTTGATATTTTTTACAGGTGCTTTACCCAACGCCACTTCATTTATTCTCACTTATCGCAATGAAGATTTTAGAGTGCACTTCATTCCCGTAACAGAAGTTGTGCGATCAATTGAAGTTGCAGGTGGTAATACTTTTCCAGATAAATTGTATCAAAAGCAACACAAAGTAATAATGGAAGAGGCTTCTGTGCCTGGAATAGATTTTTTGGTGTGGTATGAAACTGTACCCTTGAAGAAAGCTTTTATAGCTTTTCTTAACGTATTGCACCATCCCCAAGCTCAAGCTACTAACCTATTGGAGCACACTGATTCTAATAACATATTGCAGCATCCCCACACGATTCATCCACGCACAAATTTATAAACAATGAAAGTGGATAAAAATTATTTAATATTTTTATGATTTGCGTGCTTTAATGATTAAAATACAAAATATTGTAAAAAAAGACTTAATTCGGACCTCTGCCGGAGCCAGGAATCATCAATATTCAGGGAATTTCGTTCCTTCTGGAGGTGAAACTAACAAAATCTTGTTAATTCTTTTGGGTAGTTATAATTTACTATTGTTAACATCTTTTAATTATGCTTATAAATTAAATGAACTAATGCACGATTTCTTAGTTTCTACTGTAAATATTTAATAATTTTTCCGTAAAATGAACATAAATTGTTTTTTTTTATGACACGTCATTGTGATATAGCTCCGTTAGACCACAATCGATTATTATTTCATCAGTTTTCAGGAAATAATGCGGAACTTTCTCAGTTTTCACCACAAATGTTTCTTTTTTTGTAAAATAAACTAAAACCATCTCGCTTTTAATAATAAAGTTTTATTTGTCTGGTTCTTGTATTCCTAAGGTAAGCGAGATTATAAAGATTTTGGTTCTAAAAGCCAGAGCGGAAAATTTACGCCGTAAGTAATTTTTGATATTCATTTTGTATAAATGTCAGGTAGGAGATTACTTCCCGTCTTTTTTTGTTAGTACAAAAGTCATATTTTGAGTAGTGAAAGAATTATATTACTAATAAAAAATAAGTGTTTCCAAAAACCGTGGTACCCAAAACAGTACTCAGATATTTTTTTCGGAATAGGGTTGATCAAAGAGGTTAAAAAATAGTAAAAGTTGTTTTTTTCTTATAAAAGAAATAGAATAGCTTTGTTTCTACCCTAAGAAATCTTAACTTTTAAATCTTAACTTTTCCTCTCCCGAAATGCCCATTTTCAATTTCTTTTCGCTCGTACTTTCTCCTGCTAGTTTCCTTTTGTTTCGATTTTCTTATAAACACCTCCTTTTCTGTACCCCCTACTTCTTAGTCTTTTTCCCCGGCCCATACATTCAAATCGCCTATCCTCTTTTTCCTCTGTCTATTTCCTAATTATTCTGCACCCTCCCTCTTCTCCTTTTCTTTTGTAAACACATACTGCATCTACAATACGTTTGCCTAATTTTATTCTTCTGACGATTGTTCCATCCTTTTCTTTTATGTGCTCTCCACTATCTTTCTTTAGCATTAGTTCTTTTCTTACCCCCGGAACCATGCTACTCATTCCTCTCCCTTTCACATGGTCCTTTCATGATGCTTGCATCTTCCACCCATATGATTTAGGTAATATTCTTTGCATGCCTTTACACTCTTCCTAATCCACCTACATCTCACTCACCATTATCACATTCCTTTTCTGAGCTTCTCTCCAAAATCATTTGTCCTTGATTTTTAGTCCTGACACGTTCCAGAATGCTACTTGCACGTCGCTCTTTTTGCGCTTCTCTCCTTTTTCGGTTGCTATCATTTTTTGGATGGGGAGAAATAAAAAGTTTAGTGAGTACGGTAAGATTGTGGTGAGTAAGATTACTAGGACACGATTGAAAGTGTGAATTAAAACAACGATAGAAACTGCGAATTTAAATAAAAAATACATAAACTGACGAGAGATGAATCTGAGGTTACGTTCGCTTTAGTGGGATGCTAGGTTTTTTGGCAGCAAGTAGGAGTTCGAAGGGTGGGAAAGGAGAAGAGAAGTGGCCACATATTGTCAAAATAAATCCGTGCAGGTGGGTGAGTGTTGGAGAAAGTTTTTAAAATTCTAGAGTGAATAGAAAGTGACAGGGGAGGAGAAGTTGAGGCTAACGGTCAGTTAACAGGGGAGAGTAGCATGTCGGTTATGCGGAGTCCACAGCGTGACTTCAAAAGAAGGCCGAGCGAATTAAGTGAGAAGAGTGAAACAAATAGGGATAATTATAGCAAAGAGAGAGAAGGTAGCGGCGTAGACGAGGCAAGGAGTGAGGGAAATACAGGTGAAACGTTCGTTACGCCTTTGCATTCAGTAGTAACGGCAGAATCGGCAGAAGCGAGATCTGGAAGGGGATATAGGCGCTGGAGGCCCACTACTTTAGAAAGGCATCTTTTGAAATCGAGGAGCTCGGGCTCCAGCATTAATGGTGAAGGGGGAAACATGGGGGATGATAAAAGGAAAGGAGAGCAGGTGGGCAAAGATGCGGAGCGGGGCAGTGATGTTAAGAAGGTTAAGGCAAAATAAGAACGCCAGAGAGAAATAGGGATAAAGTTAGTATGTTTATAAAGTTAGAAGCCCTTATGAAGGAGATTAATTATACAAAAGAAAGAAAGAAGAGGTATGGAATAAATTGGAAAGTATAGAGTATAGACAGAGAGAATGAGGAAGTTAGGAAAAGGCACATGAAACTGCTAGAAGAGAGAGTGAGCAAATTAAAAATAAGGAATGAGTCTAAGGTAAAAGAAAGAGGAAGTTTGTAACAAGTGAAATAGTTTGAGGTGGTTAAGCATGAGCAGAATGAAAGGTGGCGCTTGAGACTGATTGTGGTTGACAGAAGAATAGGAGGGAGAGAGAGAGAGAGCGAAGAGGAAAAGGAACATTACAGTGAAGGGTTCGAAATTGGACAGTAAAAGGGCAGAGGAAGAGATTGGGAGGCTGATGAGAGATATCGGCGCGCAAGTCATACTGTAAGGGATATGAAGACTACGAGGGAAGAAAGAGGGCAAAGAGTGTACGTTTCATTATGAACTTGGAGAGTGAGCAGAACAAGTATGAATTTATGAAAATAAAGAAGTTGTTGAAAGGAAGAAATGAAAGAATCGAAGAGGATCTAGCGTTTGCGGAAAAGGAGAAGAAAGGGGCTAATCGAACGAAAGGCATGGCCTGGGAGGTGTAAAGGTAATAAAACGGTAGATAGGGTATAGGTAATAGGGTAGGTAGGGTAAAGGTAAAGGGTAAGGATTGGCAGCGAAAGGTTATGGATAAACGGAGAAAACTTCATTTCGAACGATAAAGTAGAATAACTGCGGAAGTGTAGGAAACGGATAGTGACTGAAGGGGAAATTAAAGGGGGTGAAGGGAAAAGGGGACCATAGCATTATAAAGTTATCCCCAATGTCTGTGTGAAAAAATTCTACTACATGAGAAATTTTTTTTGGTCTAGTGAACTTTGTTCCCAGTGGACTGGAATAACGTTACACTGAAGAGTATAAAGTAAAGCACGTGTACAATAGGGTGGTCCAAAAATGCATAGCAAATTTTTTTTGCATGATAGAGGCCAACGACTCCCCCCCCCTCCATTTTATTCCTCTATAAAGTTTAAGGTCACATAATTTCAAGTCCCAGGGCGTAAAATTGTAGTTTCTTTCTTAGAACTTCCGTGAGTAGAACTTATTAAGTTATCTCAGGAGACAAATGAAGCTAGAAACTGCGGCAAGGACCTACCTACAGAATATCAGAATGAAATGCCAAATCTGGAAATATATCCGCTTCCGGCAAAGGTGCCAAGAAAGATCCAGTTAGTGAAAACTAAAAAATATTTTTATTCTTTCTCCCACAGGCACAAAATTGTAATTGTTAAATCCGTATCGAGAATTCAGTCTTGAGAAATCAACTTCGCGGGGCAAATTACATTATAAAGAGAAAAAAATCAGGAACTCAGGAATCATTCTCCTGATAGGTAAAAGGAGTCAAAGTGCCGTGTTTAGAATTTTTCTGTGTGTCTTTTCTGTGATGTCTTGCATTTCGTTTTTGTTTCTTAGTTGCATACATTTATAAATTATTTATCCTTCTTTTCTGTTAAAGCCTCTTTAAATCGCCCTTTCATGGTCATCTGGCGCTGATCATGTCTTCGATACAAAGTTTTCGCAGCAGATGTGCAAATTCTTTCCGCAAGGAGAAACATGTAAGAGGAATTGATCTGAGTGCTTCCTGATTAGCCGAGAGGCAGTAAAATATGTGGTGCTTGTAGAAAAGGATGCAGAACTCTCATTTCAAAACCACCCAGAGTTATAGAAGAGCCTGGTACTAATCTAGAGGAAGAGATAAACGAGGACACAGATTTTTTCTTGCCAATAAGAAATGAAAAAGAAGGATGCAATGATGAAAATCTCCAGCGGGTCTCGAAATCCTGAATCAAATAAAAGAAAAATTAGACCAGAAGGGCACTACATATTCAGAAAAGATTTGTCTACTCATCCTTGCGGCTAAGTCTTGGAGTCGCAGAGGAATCATGCGAGAACTCTGTGCATCTGAACGTAAAGCCAGAAAAGTGAAAGAGTTAGTTGCCAAAAGTGGAGTTTTGACTTTTCCAGAAGCCAAGCGAGGACAAAAATTAGCAGAAGGAACTGAAAATTGGGTAATAAACTTGTACGAAGATGACGAGAATAGTCGACAGATAAAAGGCAAGAAAGCTTTCATATCAGTCAAAAAACTAGACGGTACTCGTGAGCAAGTACGGAAGAGACTGAATGCGTGCAATCTTTCAGAATTATATGCCAGATTGGTAGTCCTACATGAAAATGTGAAGATTGGATTCTCGAAATTCGCACAGTGTTTTAGCTGGAGCAAGTGGAACAACAATGTGTGTGTCTGCGTTTATCATGAAAACGTTAAGTTAAATTTGAATGCGGTTGAAATTAAACATTTAACTGAGGGAACTGAAAACAATTGTCAGATTATCATGACTGCCTTGAAGAAATAATGTGCAGTGAACCCACTGACGCTTGCCATCTTAACGAATGCGAATCTTGTCATGACAGTAAAGATTTTAAAAAGTACCTGTCTAATCTATTGGACTGAATAGTTTGCACACATTGACATGTCAATTTTGGCAGCAAACTGATAGAAGCACTTTGCACTATTTCGTTGTAAACCTGAAACCTCACGCATTTTATGCGAAGCAACAGGGTTTGATTCTGAAGCACCTTCAAGTTATACTAAAAGAAGTAGTGTACTCAATTTTGCTTAACTTTGCTGAAAATTATGCTTTCATCATTCAAAATGCTGCACAATCTTACCATTGGAATAATAATCAAGCAACTATATTTCCAGTAGTTTTTCATTACAAAGATGGAAACGAGCTGAAGCATTTTAGCATGGAAATCATCTGAGACACTGAAGCTGTGTACACATTTCAAAAGCTCAGCAGCAAGTACCTCAAGAAGAAATTCAGCGTTGTTAACAAAATTTATTATGTCACAGACGGAGCTGCGTTGCATTTAAAAAATAAATATGCCTTCCTAATTCTTTTAAATCACAAAAGAGATTTTGGAATTTCTGCAGAAACACATTTCCAGGCTATTGCACATGTAAAAGGTCCAGAAGATGTGATTCGTGGAACTTTGAAAGGACTTGCGGCAAAATCTACCTTGCAGCGCTCAGGACAGAATCCAATCCATACTGCGATGGAGTTATTCGTATGGACTAAGAAACATTTAAAGGAAACGGTAATTATTTTTAGTTAGAAAGAAGATCACATATAGATGACCAAAAAACTAAAAAATAGATTCACTGAAGCAATTGCAATTCCTGGCACTCTAAAATACCACGCAATTATTCGAAATAAGAACGGATAATTGCATTTTTTAAGCGATATAACTCTCGTAATTTTTTTAAACAAAAAAGTCATTAAATAAAATGTTCGCATTTTCAGGTGCAACGAATAATTGTGTATAGAATTTTTGAACTTAAAAAAAGTGGACATACATACAAACATACAGGAAATTTTCACATAAATGATAAATCTTTAATCAAAAGAAATCAACTTTTAAACCGAAATAACAACTTTTTGTAAGGAAAGATTTGGCAGTTAGGAAAGAAAAGATTAAAACTAAATTTTGGAATTTTCAAGTTAAAAAGAGAAAAAAAATAGAAGATTTTTATTTAAATTATGAAATTTAAATATTAATTAAGAATAAAAACGATCTTTTACAAAATAGCCAAACTTATGCATCTCTAAGAAAAAAAATTTGGAGAAACAACAATGAAAAAAAAACGATTTTGCGAGAAAATATTTAAATATTTCAATTTTAAAATAAAAGATGAATTTTCAAGCCAGAATCTCAATTTTCCTAGGAAAAATAAATAATGTACTTCAAACTTAGAAACGCAAATTTTCACGAAAAGGAAACAGTTAAATTTAAAATATAAAAAATCAATTTTTAATCAGAAAAAACAAATGAAAAAAATATAATTTAATATTTAACTTAGAAATTTTCAACTGAAATCAAAAATATTCTAGAAAGAAAATAAATTGTACATAAGCTAGCTGGAATTTGATGAAAGTAGTTAAATTGTTAACTAAAAAATACAGAATTTCAAAAAAAAAAATGAACTAGTTTGATTTTTAGTTGAAAAGGGATTTTTTAACAAAGAAAAGAAATGTCTGCATTGAAAAAAAGATTATTTGGACCAACTATTTACTTTGTAAGCTACGGTACTGCTATATTAGTAGTTGGGACAAGCATTTACTTGGTTACTGGTGATAACTGAATGGTCAGTGCAACTAATGGAATTGTTGTACGGAATAATAAAATAACAATGTCAACTAATGAATTAGTAGTACCATTTCTTACTAACTAAATGGTTAGCTCAACTAACCATTTTTTCAGTTTGTAAACATTGCCCAGTGGGCAAGAATGTCCCAAGACGGTTTAAGAACGTCCTAAAAACGTCCTACGTCAGGCCAAATAACGTTATAAAACAAATAATATTCTAAAGACGTTCTTAGGACGAATTTTCAACATTGGACCTTTTGACTGAACAAATGATGAGATTCATACTTAAAGTAACAACCGGACCAAGTTGGTTTTTTAAACCATTACGAAATTAAATTCCCATTCTGTATTTTTTGAATTTTCAAATCTAAGAAACTTAAAATGTTTTTTTGTCGTTTTCAAGAGCAAACTAAATGTTTCCGTCCATACTATTGAATACATTTAAAAGCTCCGTAATTTTATTAGTTGGAACAATTGTAAAAATTTCATCTCCGTAACGTTTATATAAATTTGGTTTCGTCAATGAAGTAAAATCATGAGAAGGCTGTTTTCAATATCTAGCCAATTGAAGCAAGAAAAGAGTAAGCTTTAGTCATTATCTAGTCAATGAAGGCAAGACATGCGCGAGACTTAGTCAGTACCCAGCCAATGAAGACAAGATATGACCAGTATGTTATCAATATTTAGCAAATGAATTCAAGGTACATATGTAAAAGACTTAGTCAATATCGAGTAAAATAAATACAAGACTTGAAAAAAATATTGTCAATATTTAGTCAATGAAAGCAAGGAAAGTGCGAGATTTAGTCATTATCTAGCCAATGAAGGCACGACATGAGCGAGACATAGTTAATATCCGGCCAATGAAGGCAAGATATTACCAGGATGTTGTCAATAACTAGCCAATGAAGGCGAGACATGAGCGAGACTTAGTCATTATCTAGGCAACGAAGGAAAGATTTGTACAGGATGTTTTCAAAATCTAGCCAATGAAGGCATGAAATGAGCTTGATTTAGGCAAAATCCAGCCAATGAAGGCAAAACATGAGCGAGATTTATTCAGTATCTAGCCAATGGAGGCAAGAGATGACCAGGATGTCGTCGATTCTAGCCAATGAAGGCAACTTCTGGTAACTGAATATCTCTTGCTGGTAATCGATTTTCTTCGTCATTTATGGTCTGAATCAGATTTTGTGATGGAAAGCGAATTCTTTCTTGATGCCGAGCATAGCCCAAGAACCATAATAGACTGCTTATATGTGCAGCAGTTCCAAGCGTTCGAGCATCTGACTGGCATGTACAATAAGATCCTCCAATAGGAGTAAGTTCTTCATCGTCAGCCATACCATCCTCCATGTCATCATCACCGTTCGGACTATAAGCTATCCAGAGTTGATGCTTAGACGCATTTCGAAATCGAGAAAAAGCTGTGATTCTTATAAACCCTGGCTGTGGTACTCGATTATCCCCTTGTAGCATCTCAATGTGGAATTCTTCGTCATTGTCTCTTTGCAGTTTGTCTTGCACGTAAGAAGGTGCAAGTTTAACTTTATAAACCCCAACTGTAAGTTCTTTTAAGAATTTAAGTGTCAGGACTGGGAAATCTAATAATTATCCCGCATCTAATTGAACTTATCGTTGGGCGTTCCTTGTCTTAAGGTTTTCTGCCTCATCCAGCGCTTGCAAGACATTCGGTTCCTAAGATTTTGCAAGTAATTTATTGGTCATTTCGGCATCAGCTCCTTCCATGAAAATTAACGGATGGTATCTGTTAATTATAACTCTAGGTATCCGACGAAAATCGCCCAGGTTAGAAACGTGTTGTATCTGTACTACTTGCTGAAAGAATTTGAAAATTAATTTGATGTGTCCGTTCCTCGCTTCGACGATTCATCTAAACTTTGTCATAAGACTCGATTCTTTAGCATCTTCTGTGGTAGGTTAAAGCTAAAATCGTGGAAGAAGAGCTAGCATTTTCCAGATAATACCCAAACGTGCTAAGAGATTTGTGGCATCTCGGTATCCCCTATTAACAAAGACAATATCGTCTTCTTGGAACCACCTTCTCATTCTGTCAGCGTCTATTGTGAATTCATGTTTGTAATATAGCAGCATCATTATTGCGGTTGTCAGAAAAGTACGGTCCTTGAATGTCGAGAATGTAACCTTCAGGAGCAACTATTAATACAGGTTTGACTAAGTGCCGTCCTTTGTGAACACAATATGACGGTCGCAAAGCCCTGAAGTTGCTGCTCTTATGAGTGTAAAAGTATGAGCCATCAATACACGCAATAACTCGAGGATTTTGTGGTTCCGGATTAAATAATTGATTAGCGAAATCAGTTACATGCCTGGCAATATAATCTTCTCTCGCTATTGCATCAAATCCGATGTTGTTAGGTACGAAACGTTGCATTAAGGATTGTCTGACCGTGGCGATGACGCCACTAACTGACTGTCTACTTGAATATTGGAACATGACCTTGAGAAAACCATCTGATAGACCTTGACGCAGTTAACATAAAAACATCAGCAACTTTCTCTTTTCCCCATAATTGTAACCACCTTCACGGGGCACTCTATCACAAAAAGTGAACAATTCTCGAAACTGTTCTTTGGTTACAGGACAAAGACATTTAAATTCAGTGTTAGACAGGCCATTTTCGTCATAAAGTTGATGTATGCCATTGGCAGTAACGGACGGAAGACGAAAGGAACCCTTTATGAAGTTTTACTTTCAAGTTTTTAGGTTCCTTTCCTCTACCGTTACGACGACCTTCGTTGCTTTTCTTTTCTTTTCACACGCATAGCACTAGTTAGGCGGTAATAATTAATAATAAAATATAATTTAATTAATTTTAAGATTAAAAGGAGTTATTAAATTTAAAAATTTTTTAAATTATTTTTAATTATAAAATTAGTTATTTTTATTATTAAATATAAAATTAGTTATTTTTATTATTAATTATAAAATTAGTTTTGTATCATTAATTATAAAATTAGTTTTGTATTATTAATTAGTTATTTTTATTTAATTTCTTATTATTAGAAAATCAGTACCTTAACACGTAGGCTGTAGTAATAAGTAGACAGTATACGGGGACACTGTAATGGGAGAGAGTAGAGAGCAAGCTCGTCAAGCGACAGCAACGACGGCGTTGGCGGCAATGCCGTGATTGGAGCGCGCCTTATGAAAGTGGACGCGTCCGCCGGGTGGGAGTAGCAGCGCGCACACAAGCGCTCACTGCTTAAAAGAACGTGTTTTCGCCACTCTCGTCACTCTGCTTCGAGCCTTCAAGTCACACGGACGTACTCCGCTGTCACTTGTCTCTTTACTGCTCTGCCGGTTTAATCTTGGAAGCAAATAAAGTAAAGTATTTTAAATTGGTCTTTTCTTCTGTTGCCATCAAACTTGTTCCTGCCCTTTTCAGGGCAAATTTTGAAATATTATTTGTGTTGTATATTTTTTGTTTTTCTTTGACCTCCTTCTTCCAAACGTCCTGTTCCTTTTGTCGATATCTAACGGCGCTCCGGCAGTCCGAAAGTTATCGGCCAAGGGCTTGATTTTTGGATGAAAGCGAGGAGTCTGGGAATTTACTTCCCTTCCATTAGTGACACTAACGGCGCTCCAGCAGTCCGAAGGCGATCTCTTGGATGGGCGGCTTAAATCCCAGGCAGAGGGAAATCCGCCGGCGGAAGGAGGGCCTACCAACTCCTTCAATCCGGCGGATGCCGATCAGCCCACGGCCACAGTCGACAGCAGCACAACACATAGGTGCCACCAGGAGGCAGCTAACAACCGGCCAGCCACTAGTCATCCAGGTGTAGCACCGAGTACAGTAGTCAGAAGCGGGCCAACACCCGTGAGCCGCTACCCCCCTCCACTTCTGCCAGCAAGTTACTCGCCCAGGAGGGCGTTGAAGCAGCGCCGAACGAGGGAGGCGGTCCACTGTCGGGCGCGCAAAACTTTAATCCCGGTGGCACCTTTCCAGCACCGCGCCACAGTACTGTCGCTGGATACGGACACATATATCTTCGTAAATGTCCAGCATGTTCCAGATGGATACATTTCTTCGACCTGGAAACGTATAGAGGATTTGGACATAAAGAAAGAGGATCCTGAAATTACTGCTTTCTGGAAGCGGAGGGACAAGTACCGGGATCCGGTACAGAAAGCGGCCGCAGAGTCATCGAGGGCATCGGAGGAAAGTGGATGCCCGAACGAAAGCTTCTACCACCACTCACGTAAGCGGTTGGCGTACCCCAGCAGCATGAACAGCCGACCCGCTGTTCGCAGATTGAAGAGCAAAAGAAACTTTGTTAATAATAAATTCATGTCTTTCCTGTCTGTCCCACAATGAATCCCTTTTCTTATATTAATCCTTTCCTATGTTAGACCTTTCCTTTGTTAGTCCTTCCCTATGTTAGTCCTTTCCTATGTTAGTCCTTTACTATGTTAGACGTTCCCTATGTTAGTCCTTCCCTATGTTAGTCCTTCCCTATATTAGTCCTTTCCTATATTAATCCTTTCCTATGTTAGTCGTTTGTTTTGGTCCGGAGGTCACAGACATGGATCGACTTCAGGCATCCCTGATGAGTGGGAACGCAAGAAGAATTCATCTCTCGCCGCCCACCAGTCGCCGGGACAAGCCCACAGGAATGGACGCCTTGGACAAGTGGCTGCAGCAAACCCAAGGCTACGTGTATCTAGAACCTTCGCCCGTTTCATCTTCTCCAGCATCCTCCGTCGCTCGCCCATCCTACTCCTCACGTCGCCCAACATAGTTTTCCTCTTCATTCCCCTTTCCCATTCGCCTCTTACTTCACCCACTTTTCCCTTTTCCCCTCCCCTCTTCTCGCCGCATCCCTTTCCCATTATTTTTTTCCTTTGATACTCTTTCTTTTCCTACCCTCTTAAACCCAGTCTGATCCCCCATTACCTTCCTTTATTTGGGTCGTATCAAAGTCTAGTCTGAATTAAAGCTATGTTACGAAGTCCTTGCAAAACAATATCATTGCATTTATTTTCGACTGTTGGAGCTAAATTAGTTTTTAGATTTTTTTTAAATAATAATTTTTTTAAATGTTTTCCATAGTGAACATTATCATCTTTCGTGTTCGCTTTAACCATAATATTGCCTTTGTCCGCTTTTACAAATAATAGATCTTTGTGTTTTTTTTTGTTAAAAATTTACAATAATCTGTGTAATTTTATTATTATTTTTAAATTTGTTATTACTGTTGTGATTTTAAATTAATTCAGTTTGATTGAATCAAACGAATTTGGTTAAGGGAATAAAAATTTTGTTCATTTAACAAAAATATTTTCAGAAATCAATCAAATTCGGCCAATAAAACGATTTTTTTTATTTAAAAAAATTATTTTTTTGAGATTAGGCATTCTCAATATACAGCTTCTCGTATAAAGAATGTTTAGCACTTTATAAAAAAGCGATTCAGATTTAAAATTGTTTATTTAACAGTAGTTATTTAAAGGTTTAGTTTTTTCTTTCTCCTCAGGGAAAAGTTACAATTTTTATTTAATCCCAATGATCGAAGCCACATTCTACTCTTCAAAAGATTCTCTAAATTTTTATTTGGGTTGATTTTATGTGAAAAAATGAATTGAGAAATCATACTGTTATTATTGTTATAAATAGTTATAGTTTAAATTTTAATTAACATTGAACCTTGATCATTAGAAATAAATAAGAATTGTAACATTTCCCTACAGAGAAAGCAAAATCTGAAACTGTAAATAACTACTGTTAAAGAAACAATTTTAACCTAAATTAGTTTTTCTAAAGTACGCTTAGAAGCATCCGTCATGATTTGCAAAAATCAATATTACGGTCAATAAAACGGCCCTTTAATATTTAATAATATTTTCAAAAAAGTTGTTCCGCGTTATTTAAACTTTTATTTTTAAATATGTGTGAAAAACATTGATCTCAGAACTACCTTGATCAGCTGTTACACTCGTTACATGGCATCCGTCGATCGAAAAAATACATTTTTTCGATATCAGTCATTTTAATTGGGAACTTATTGATAATTGCCGCAACATTCAAAATTAGTTGATAATTTTGATGATTTCTTTAAAAACATTCAATGAAAAATGCATTATTTGGTAATCTTTCTATAGTCTTTTCTTTTTTGAAAAACATAAAATTTATCAACAAATTTTGAATTTTGCTGAAATCATCATGAACTTCCCAACTAAAAAGACTGACATCGAAGAAGAAAGAGTTTTTCCGTCAACAGATGCCCTATAATGCATTTGTTTATTAAATTTGTTTTAAAAAATCATTGAATTGATTTAAAAATCATAAATTTACCTAAGTTAGCATGAAGTTTCTAATTAAAAAAGTTTACATACAAAAAAACTAATTTTTCTGTAGACAAATGCCTGAATAATGCATTTTTTCATTAAGTTTCTTTAAAGAAATCATAATACATTTCAACTTATTATTAATGTTGCTGAAATTGTCATGAAGTTCCCAACTGAAAAAACGGAGTTTTTCTGCCGACAAATGCCCGAATAATGCATTTCTTTATTAAATTTGTTTTAAAAAATCACACGATTAATCAAAAAATTACGAATTTTGCTAAAATTACCATAAAGTTCCTTATTAAAAAAAATGATATCGAAAAAAACGAATTTTTCTATCGAAAAATGCCTGATAGCTGCATTTGTTCATTAAATTTATTTATAATATAAAAAATTATAATCTTAAGAGAAAATTTTTTAATAGAATATTGTTTTTATTCAAATATCATGCAATATAGCTTAAAAAACTGATAATTATGAAAAATCGTAGAAAACATTTTTTAACCAAAGAATTTGTTTACAAATAATTTTTTTGCTTATTGTATAATATTGGAACATCTTTAGCAAATTTTACTGTATGCAATTTAGGCGATTTCGACAATTATCCTGTTAATGACGATCACCGGGAACGTCAAGTAGAAAAAAATTTTTTTCTTTATATTTGTTTATTTATAAAAAATTTCAAAAACTAATTCAAAAATTTTTAACCAAAAAAGTAATTTTTTTCCACTGGTGGGTGCTGGGTGGCTGATACTATCTATTAATCCGTCCATTCCTCCAATTATATTTCTTCATTAACGCCCATTACTTTCTCCTCTATCCCTATTTATCACATTCCAGACCCTACGTTCCTTGAACAATTTTTCTACTTATACCTTTAATTCCTCCTTTCCCCTTTGTCTTTTCCTTTCCCTTATTTTCTCAAACGACCCCTGTAACCCTCTAATTAATGAGAACAATCCCTCCTCTTTTTCACACCTAACCTTCTCCTTTTCCATCTTTTTTAAAATCTCTTTAAATTTATCTACCCCGCAGACTCCCATTTTCGTATTGGATTCTCGTCCTATTTCCTTTTTCCCTCTCCTTTCTCACCTTCATACTCCCTATCATATGCCGCATTCTTTTAATCGCCAAGTTGTAGTCTATTATTGCTGCTCCCTTTCCCATGAATGTGATCTCTTCTCCTTTATCTCCTTTTATATGGACATTACATATGAACCATTCTGTTTCTTCTATCATGTCTAGTAATATCCTCCCCTCCCAGTCCGTCTCCCTACACTTGGAGCTCCCTATAAATTCCTCGTTTCCTTCAGTCCAAATCCCTCCCTATTGTTCTCCAGTCCATGCATCCAAGTACCTTTCTATTATCACTAATTCTTCCTCCATCCACCTCCTCATTTCTCTCCAGCCTTCATTTTCCTGCTTTTTGCATCGCCCATACTTAACCTTTATTCTTGTCCTTCAAACCTGACACATTACAGAAAGCTATTTTAACGTTTCTCTCTTCCATCCCTCCCTCTTCTTACCTACTCACTTATTCCCTTTGTCGGTTGGAAACCACTGTTTTCTCTCTAGAGTCTTTTTCGTCTACCTTTCCCCTATTTTTCTCAAGACGTTTTTCTTATTTCTTCTAATTCTTCATACCAGCACCACTCCTCCCTATTTATCCATAACCTGTCTATACCGTGATCAACATCCCCCTGTCCTCACTAAGGAAGCTTTCAACATCGTCAACTCTTGTTACTACTAGTTCTTGCTCTTTCGTACGATCGTTGTGACAATCTGAGAAAGATTGTTAGTTTGGGTTCACTTCAGTAGAGGCAGCACTCCCTGGACATTGAAATTGCGGGAAGACTCGAATTAACGCGAAATTAAAAGGGAACTTCGAGAAAGATTTAATAAATAAAAAGCTGCAATTAAATTAATTATGATCAGAGAGAGATTGGTATGGAATTTAAAGGTGAATCGACTTGATAGAATTAAGACGTATTATATCGAAATAGCGTAAGCAATTGAGTGTACCAATGTAATTGTATGGACGATTCTAGGAATTGTTAATGTAAATTAATACAGAAAAAAATAAAAATACAAGTTGACTTTTAGTGCGCAATAAATTCATAACTTAATTGAAACATAAATATTAAGAGAACGTGAGAGAATGTATAACTAGGGCAATATGAACTAAATATTCTATATTTGTTCAAACAGTTAGAGGAATGAGTGTGTGGAAAGTATGGGAAAAGTTTTATAGTATAAGGTAATAAGAGAGTTTCAAAGAAATTATCTTAAGAGCCGAGTCGATTTTATAAATTAAAGATAGAGTTATAGTGACATTTTTATAGTGTCAAGAGAGTAGAACAGCTTATAACGAACCATAAGGAATTTGAAACGTGATAGTATGTATGGGTATGAGGCTCCATGGTGGC
>JAAAKG020161434.1:0-12924 GCA_010014905.2 Druon quercuslanigerum
TAATTGTGGGTATGTTAAAAAATTCAATATATATATATATATATATATATATTTTTTTTTTTATGACGTACCCACTGGAGTTGTTCCATTTGGTAAATAAATAAATTCATTTTTTTCTTTTCTTTTTAAAATAATTTAAAAATGAAGTCCTGTTGCCTTTATTGTTTTTAAATTATCAAAATAATTAATTAATGTTAATTTTCGTAAACATAATAATTTGTTAAAAAGGAATAGATTTGATGGTTCCATACGTTCAGAAAAAATTGACCTAATGAGATCAAAAATGCTACACATTAACTTTAAAAACTACCCTCTAAAGTTTTTAAAATATTATATTTTGAATTTAAAAGATTTCATACGTCACTAATTAACGATTTTAATCATTTTGGATCAGCTTAAGGCTCCAGGGCGACGTTTTAACATTATTTTAAAATGAAAAGAAAGATATAAATTTATTTTTTCACCAAATAGAACAAGTTTAAGGGGTGCGTTTATAAAAATACATTGAGATTTGCAGCACACCCTATTTAACACCTTAAAATCTCATCGTTTTTTTTTTTAAAGTGGTAGAGAAATTGAAAATTGTAATGTAAGAGTTCGAGTTTGAGTTACAGAAAATTAAACCCTCTAGTTTAATAACGTCTAATTCAAAATTCTTCAAGGTGAAGAGCTAAAAATTTCATTTATCAGTGACTCATCATCTGCATTACATAACGTTCCTACTAATTATCCATTTTTGATATACCACATTACCATTGAATAAATAATAATAATAATAAATTTATTTTTTAGTAGCAGATCAATGCACTCTTTGCATAAGGTGATTGAACTGAAGCCAATGGATAGACAAATAAGCATCTCAGAAAAAAGACTTTCTGTTCCAATTTATCCCGACTTGGAAATTGTCGTCGACGAGGAAGTAAAAACTGTTGAAGAGGAAAATAATTTACTCAGTGGTGATTTGGAGAGATTAAACGGTCGTATACCAACGGTAAGAGGTTGTGATTTATCGTTTTTCACTTTATTTTTTCTATATTCTTTTATATTTTTTATTTTTATTAAAAAAGTATAAGCTTTTTTTATAAGGGGGGCCTACACCCTGCGAAATTTGTGTGTGTTTCATACTCCTCCCAGTAATAGGTAATTACCGAACTTGTAATATGATACAGTAATAAGATGCGTTTTTCATCCATTTTCGATAAAAACTAGTTTGAAAAAAATTCACGCATGTTACATGTACTGAGGTGCAAGAGTCTTTTGAGCGCTCGATTAGATTCGGCGGTAGTGATTCAAGCTTGTAAGCTGAAAGTGTGGGCTCGATTCCTGCTGCAGGTATTTTTCTGGCAATTGATTTTTTATTGCAACTGACGATTACATTTAGTTTAATCAAGCAAAAATATTCATTTTTAAATTTTTTTCATATGGTAAAATTCGTTTTTTTCAACCTTTACCACTTGTACTCTGATAAAAGTTGTCTTTATATACAGAAAATTCTCATTTTTCTTTATTCACTTGAATGTTTATATTTTGTTTATCAATATTTTCATATAAGCATATGAGATAAAAATAAACTATATAAAAATATTATAATAAGAACGTTAATTTTAAATTCTCGATTGTCCAAATTGAAGAAAAATCGAATGTAAATCATCTGAATAACAGCATTTTTAATTTTTAAAGTTAAAACATGAATAAATTTTAACTGTAAATTGAAATTTGTTTAAATCATACATATTAAAGGTGTATAGCAGTGTGTCTATCCCACCTAGAGAATCTGGAATTTGTCAGGAATTTGTGTATACCTGGAAAAACTTGGAAAAGTCAGGGAATTTGTAAAAGTATCTTTATATTACTGTCTTGAACTTTTTTATTGATAATTCGTTTTTTTCTTGTTTGAAATGAATTTTTTCAATTGAAAATTTAACTTTGCCAGTTAAATATTCCATCATTTCAGTTAAAAATATATCTCTTTGATTAAAAATGCAACTATTTCAGTTAAAGATTTATTATTTTAATTGAAAAAGTAACACTTTTTGCAAATGTACTGTTTTTTAAAAGATGAAAATGATTTTTTTTGAACTGAAGCTGTCACTTCCAATTGAGTATTCTGTGCGCTTAGTTAAAAATTCATTTCTTCGGTTAAAGATTAACTTTTTAACTGAAATTAATCTTCCTGGTTAAAAATTAATCTTTTCAGTTGAAAATTCAACTATTCCAGTTAAAAATTCATCGTTTTGTTTAAGAATTCATCTTTTTTTCAATTCCAGTATTCCGGTTGTAGATTCATAATTTAACTGTTTTATTTTTGAATCTTCAAAATGAAAATAGATCTTTTTTAGTTAAAAATTCATAACTTTGGTTGAAAAATTGTTTGTTTTTTAAATCGAAAATTAATTTTTTTATCTGAAAATTTAATATATATTCTTGGCTAAAAAATGATCTTTTTTAGTTCCAAATTCAACTATTTTCTTGTAACGTCGTCTTTTTTGTAGAAAATTAATCTTTCTGGTTGTAAATTTAACTGTTTGGTTTAAAATTCATTTATCCTGTTGTAATTGCATTGCTTTTATCTTGAAAAGTTTAGAATTTAAAGCGATTCTATTTGAATTTGTATTTATATTCATTTTACCTGAATATTCACTGAATTATAAGTATGTATAAAAAGATAACATAAGATTTTGTTTTAATGGTTATTCAAATTCGGGGACTTTAGACACAAATTCAATAAATGAATAATTACGTTGTTAGTATTATTTAATTAATCGATGGTGCTAATATATTTTAGAATATCTTGTAATTTAAGTTTTCAAAGCTTTTCAAATTATACATATCACAGTCTTTGACGGAATCAATGCGACGATCTGGCAAAAGTCTCGTGCACCCTGAGGATACGGAGCGACCCAAGAATGACCGCCTTCTGCATTGTCCCCGCAAGTGTTTTAGCATATTGTTCATACGCAGGGATGCTTTTCAGGCTATTAACCAGTGAAAGCTTGGCACCTCCAAGAGCGCCGATGATAAGGACGATTAATTTAACAGAATATTCCGGGTACACTCGTCGCAACTCCCTTACAAGGTCTCTATACCTCTCTTTCTTTTCATTCTCCTTGGTTATGATGTTTTTGTCAGCTGGTGCCGAAAATTCGATAACGAACATGGTTCGCTTCTCGAAGTCAAGGAGAACTATGTCAGGCCTCGAGTATATCTATATATATTCGGAGCCACTTGTTTAAAAAAATTCGAAATATTTGAATGGCTCTGTATTATCAAAAATTATACCTGGAAAAAACTGGCGATACCTGCGAAAAAACCTGGAATTGTCAAGGAATTCCAAAATATATAACATAACATAACGCTCTTTTGGGAGCGGGAAGGGCTGGGCCTAGAGTCACGACAATTGTGACGGTTCACAGTTGAAATATATTCAATTTCATGGGCCTGATTGAAATGATTTTAATAGCAAATGAAAATTTTAAAATATATAAATAATTTAAAAAATTGAGAAAAAGATTCCAACAGCAGGAATCGATCTCGGACTTTGCAGTTAAGAATTCGGAAAGCTGAAAAGCGCATCTTATTCTACTAAAGCGTATTACAAGTTTGGTAGCGAACTATTACTGAGAGGAGTATGAATCTAAGAAAAATTCTGAAGACTGAAGGTTACCCTTGTCAGTTATTTTCGTAATTTGACTTTACATGCGTTTGGTTTCCGAGGGTCTTGAGATATTTTTATTAATTTTTTTGTATACTGACAAGCCGATGTGTATAATCGCAGCGCTGATTCGTACTTGACACATCCGGATTTCCTGTACAGATACGCAGGCACACGATTAGCGGACGTCGTCGGAGTTCTGATATCAGCCATAAAAGTCTCAAGCTGAGCAATGGAAGAAGTCCACAGGTGAAGGACCACCAGAGACCTTTCTACAGGGATGACATTTTTTACGGAGGATCCTTGAGTAGACTTCCCCATTACAGATCACAAGTATGTTGACGAAAATTTGATTTTTAATTTAAAGTTACGGCTTTTTATGTAACTAGATTACCGTGTGGAAAATTATCCGGAATCTGGCAAACGAATCTAGCGCTAGTCTGGGCGAGCTAATCTATCGTTAGTCAGTCAGTCTTTTGAAAAATCTAGCCAGCACCCGATTTGGGCCCGAAAGGACCGTCTAGATGCAATTCCCTAACTTGACGATGGCCTGCCCCGATAATTTTCTGCACGTGTTAAAAAAATCTTGGTTCATTTCTTGGAAATTTTACAAATTTTTAAAAGAAAAATGTATACAATGGACTATTTAAATGCCAAAATTTTCATATCACACGATTTTTTGCAATTTAAGATAGGTTCGATTTCAACTTTTTTTTAATTTTAAGTTCCATTGTTATAATTTTTTAATTATGAAATTATTAAATTTACGAAGTGTTGTTTTAAAACCTTTTAATTTCCAAGATTAATGACTGCTTTTTTAAGTTGAACGAGTTTGATCAAGTAATAAAAATTGTACAATAATTGATATTATAAGATGATTCTCAATCTGTTCAACATTAAAACGTTTTTGAACCATTCATTTTTATTCATTCAATACGAAAATTTTTAATTAGAAAAAGAAATGCTTATTTACTTTAAGCCATATTTCTCTCAGAAAAAGAGTGTAATTACATTTAATACGCAATCGTTTAATTTAAAAAAATTCTGTTTGAGCCAAACAAATGTTTGATTATTTAATTTTTGTCCTAATTTTTATTACGTTAGAATTAGCGAAATTTTAGTTTTCAATTATTTGTTGAATTAGCAGAGGGACATTTGTTTGTGTTAAAGATTTCCATCGAGTTGGAAAGGAGGAAATTATAGTTTTAAATATTTTCTGAATTGGAAGAAGTGTAATTTTTGTTTTTAATATTTTTATTCAAATGGAAGAGAGCGAATTATGGTTTTCAATTTGCTCTCAATTGGAAGAGGACTTTTTCCCTTTCTCATTTCTATTGAGTTGGAGGGGCTAAAATCTTGATTATTTTTCTTTTAAGTGGATATTATATTATTATAATACTTTGAATTTAGCAGATTATTTTTCTTCTTAAGAAAATGTGACTCACCGCGTATGATATGGAATTTCAAATGTATCTAATTTCAGTAGTGTCTAACTAAATTAGAAAAATTAAATAATTCATTCAAGCGAATTGCCCTTAAATTAAGGTTAATTTAAACTGATTTGAACTGCATTAATTTAAGTAGAATTAAAGGCGAATTCAGCTGAACTAAAAATGGCTATAATTAAGTTTAAGAGAATTTCAAAATTTAATTATCAATTAGAAGCTTATTCATGTATTTAGATAAATTAAGTTGAAATGTTAAATTCACCTTGAGTTAATTCGAATTTAGTCGACATCCTCTCAATTAACTTGATTGCAATTGAAAAGTTGTTGGTAAAATAAAAAAAGACATCCTATCAGTTTCATGCTGACTAAATCAATTTTTGAGGCCAGGAAATTTTTTTAACTATAATTTTTTTTCTCGTAAACGATACAAGATATCACAAAAGAGCAAGAGGTTTTTTCTAGAAAATTTGATGTTTCAAAAATAATATTATCCCATATGAAGCTACGGTTTACCAAAGACGTTACTAAGGAGATATGTAGAGCATATTATTATCATCTATTTCTGAAAACAAAAATTTATGGGATTTTTGAGAAAATGCACATTCAAGAACTTGGGAAAAACAGATATCATTTTTCCCATTTAGAATTTTTTAAATATTTTTATCTGACTTGAAACGGAATTTGTCTGTAAATGTTTGATTATAAATCTATTTATTTAATTAATCGAAGATCTAATAATTAAATTAGTTTTTATTGTCCGCTAGATATCCTCCGTAGGATATCACATGTCCGTCACCCGACTTCCGACTGCAAAAGATCTCGCTGAAGAAGAAAGTGGAGGCTGCTACTTATGTCCCGAAAGTGTAAGAAGAATTTTATCTACTATGTTGGACTGGAGTCTTCTCAAGAGTCCTTCTTTTTTGATTTTGGCAATCAGTGGGGCTCTGACAATGATGGGATTTTATACACCTTTTGTGTATTTACAAGGTAATAATAAAATTTAATCGATCAAAGTAATTTAATTTTCCACATTAAATTTACAGAGTCATTACAACATATTTTAAACGGGAAACATTTTTAATTTTTGGATTTTAAAATTTTTCCTTAAAGAATGTTCTCCCAAAAAACTTATTTCTATTTGTCTTAAAAAATACATTTGTTGTATCATTTTAAACACACTAACGTTTGAGTTTGGAGATAATATCTTTGGTTTGAAGACAAAAATTGGAAATGTCGTAAATATAGCACAGATATTCATTGAAATCTTTGTCGAATATTTGAAATATTTGTGAAATTGTTAAAATCTTGGAGAAATCATTGAAGTCCGTAAAATCTTTAAAATATATCCGAAATCTTTGCGAAAGCTTGAAAATCTATTTGATATCTTTGGGTAATCGTTGAAATCTTTGTGAAATTGTTCGAAATCTTTGTGAAATACTTTGAAATGATTAAATATCTTAAGAAAATAATTGAAATCATAGTGAAAATCTTTGGAAAATCATTGAAATCTTGGATAAAACTTTCGATTATGGTCAACTTCCAGATCCTTCAAACTGCAAATACCTGTGTATTGTTATTCGCTCCTTACAAATATGAGCGAAAATTGTTGCAAATTTTATTTTCAAGGTCAAGCCTCAAAAAACTGAGTTTTAGAGCGGTTTTTTGCGTTTATTTCAATCAATACGCAAAATGTTCGAAATAAAAGTTGTAGATCTTATCAAAATACACATTTTTTCATAAATTTTTTCCAAGGATGATAGTTTTCGAGAAAATCAGTGATATAAAAGGGTCAATGTGCTTGCAGGAGGAGTGGGTAACATTTAGGCTAAGTGACATTCGAGGACGGAATGTCAGATAAAACGCACCTCCGTGAAGATAGCACTACAAACATAAAAAATTGTGTTTTTGGTAAGCGAGGTGGAAAAGTGGTTCGAGATGTGATCAATTGCTCTTCTGTGACCAGCGGCTAGAACGTGTTTTTTTAAGGATGAACTGGAAAAGCTGTTCGAGATGTGACCAATTACTCTTCCGTGACCAGCCGCTAGCATGTGTTTCTTTAAAGGGCGAGCTGGAAAATTAGTTCGAGCTGTGACCAATCACTCTTTTTTAACCAGTGGGTAGAACGTGTTTTTCTTAAGGGCGAGCTGGAAAAGTGGTTCGAGATGTATCACTATTGATGATCACTATTCTATGACCAGCCGCTAGCACGTGTTTCTTTAAAGGGCAAGCTGGAAAAGTGGTTCGAGGTTTGACCAATCGCTCTTCTGTGATCAGCGGCTAGCACGTTTTTTTTATGGGCGAGCTGGAAAAGTTGTTCGAAATGTGACCAATAACTCTTTTGTGAACAGCAGCTAGCACTCGTTTTTTTACGGCGAGCTGGAAAAGTGGTTCGAGATGTAACCAATCACTATTCTATGACCAGCCGCTAGCACGTGTTTCTTTAAAGGGCAAGCTGGAAAAGTGGTTCAAGGTTTGACCAATCGCTCTTCTGTGATCAGCGGCTAGCACGTTTTTTTATGGGCCTGCTGGAAAAGTTGTTCGAAATGTGACCAATAACTCTTCCGTGAACAGCAGCTAGCACGCGTTTTTTTAGGGTGACCTGGAAAAGTGGTTCGAGATTTGAACAATCGCTCTTCTGTGACCAGCGGCTAGCACGTGTTTCTTTAAAGGGCGAGCTGGAAAAGTTGTTCGAGCTGTGACCAATCACTCTTCTTTGACCAGTGGCTAGCACGTGTTTTTTTAGGGCAAGCTGGAAAAGTAGTTCGAGACGTGACCAATCTTTATTCTGTGACCAGCCGCTAGCACATGTTTCTTTAAAGGGCGAGCTGGAAAAGTGGTTCGAGATGTGACTAATCACGCTTCTGTGAAGAGCGTGATTAGGCACCAAGCCAATGTATGTACCTCGGAAACTATCACTCGTAGATAAAAATGCTTGCCCAAGAAAATATGTATTTCGTTGAGGTCTACCACTTTTGTTTCAAATATTTTTTTTAAATTTTGCATATTGCCGGAGATAAACGCAAAAAACCATGATTCTTATAGTTTTTTCATGGTTGCACCTTAAAAATAAAATTTTCGGGAAGTTTTATTATCATATTCGTGATCAGAGTATTAAAATACATAGGTATACGCAGTTTGAAGGATTTTGGACGTGGGCCCTAATTGGAAGTTCACCCAAATAGTTGATCCCTTTGTCAAATCTCTTCGTCCGTCCGAAATCATTGTGAAATCTTTGTGAAATATTTTTAAACTTTGCGAAATTTTGGAAATGTTTTGGAAATCATTAAAACCATGTAAAAATATGTTTGAATTTTGTATATTTTTTAAATTGTACAAATCTTTACGAAATCATTGAAGTCTTTATGAAATATTTTGAAACTATCCGAAGTCTTTGCGAAATATTTGAAATATTTGGGAAACGCTTAGAAAATCAATCATTAAAAGCTTTGTGAAATATTTTAAATATTAGATAATAGTTATAAAATTCTTTAAATTTTTGCGAAATATATTAAATGTTTGGTAAATATTTGGTAAATCATTGAAACCTTTATATAAATCTTTATTAAAAATGGAGAAATCATTTATGTCTTTGTAAAATCTTTTTAATCTATCAAAAACCCTTATGAAATCTTTGAGAAATATTTGGTAATATTTGTAAAAAAGATTGAAATCTTTGTGAAATATTTTGAAAATCATTGAAGTTTTGGTGAAATCTTTTAAACCTATCCGAAATCTTTGCGAAATTTTTTTTAATTTGATAAATTATAATCTGTGTGAAATCTTTAACCAATATTTGTAATTTGTTTAAAATATTTGTGAAATTAGTGAAATCTTTCTGAAATATTTTCGAAATATTTGGTAATATTTGTGAAATGATTAAAATCGTTGTGAAATCATCGAAATTCTTATGCAATCTATAAAATATATCGGAAATTTTAATGAAATAATGTAAGCCTTTGTGAAATCTTTGAAATCTGTCCGAAATCATTGCGAAATATTTGAAATCTTTAATGTATTTTCGAAATCATTAAAACTTTTCTGAAATCCTTGGAAGTCTTTGCGAAGAAATCTTTGAAATTTTGGAAATATTTTTTTAATATTCGGTAATATTTGTTCAATTATTGAAATCTTTGTGAAATCTTGGGCAATATGAATTTTATGTCTGTATTTATTATTATTATTTACTATTTATTGTTAATTTATTATTATTTATGTACAATTTGCATTTAGTATAACATTATTATGCTATGTACAAAGTGTGTCATTCAATATTATATGTTTATTCACCTACCCCACCTAGAAAAAAAGGCTGCGCCGCTTCTGTAGATATTAATATAAAAACATTAATATTTTTTTCAGATAGAGCAAAGTCATATGGAATGGAGCAATCCAGTTATATGTTCCTAGTCTCAATTATTGGAATTGGAAATACAGTCGGTCGAGTTGTCTGTGGACTGGCAAGTAGTATTCCAGGGGTTGATCCTCTGATGGTCAACAATATCTTCATCAGCATTGGTGGATTGCTCACAATATTTTCTGGTCTCTCACACTCTAAAGGATATCAGTTCTTCTATTCTGCAGCCTTCGGTCTCAGCATTTGTGAGTATTTGTCATCGCAAAACAGAATTACTTTTATTAGAAAAAAGTTAATGTCGCGGATATAAAGTTTAAGGTAGTCAAGATTGCTACAAAAGCCCAATTTCAAAACTCCTGACTTTCCTTGACCAATTTTCCGTTTTCCCTAACCGTTATAATTTTTCTCTCAGATATTAAAAGCGCCTTATGCCTAGGAGATTATTAACTTTGTGAGACGTAATTTAATGAGAAAACATACATTATTACATCAACCAAAAAGTATTGTGTATACTGGGGCAACAAAGTCTTTTTACGATCCCGAATATTTGCATTAACTCAAGCCCGGCCGTAAAAAGATTACTTAGGTATCCTGGTACACAATAGACTTCATAGCCCGAAATGCTCTCAAAACATGACAACTAGGGTGATTATTCATGAAAATAGGGGAATAAATTCTTTTAATCAAATTAAGGAACCAAGAAAAATGTTTTCGAACCAAACAGTTGAATCTGCAAACCATAAAGAAGATGTTTTTTGAATACAGTTGAATATTAGATCAAGAAACATGCTTTTTAATAAAAATAGCTAAATTTGTAACCAAATAGTTGAATATTCAACTTGCAAAGGTAATAATAAAATAAAAAATTATAATAAACTTCAACCAAAAACAGTTGGATTTTCAAGCCAAAAGCCGAAATTTGTAGAAGAACGTTGAATATTTAATCCAAATGGTTTAATCTTTAAGCCAAAAAACAACTTTTTAAAAAACCTGTCAAGAAAGATTAATTTCAACCAAGAACTTTTCTGTCAGATATTTAGAGTTTTAACTAAAAGATATAAATTCTCAACCAAACAGTTGAATTTTCAAATAAAAAAGATAAATTTTCAACCAAGAAAATGAATTGTCTGCTAAAATTACGAATCTTCAACCAACAAAATGAACATTGAACAAAGTTGCTCAACTTCTAGTCAAATAGCGAAATTTTTAAACTAAAAAGATAAATTATCAACATAAATAATGTAATAGTTGCTATTACAAGTAAAATATTTGTATTTTAAATCAAAACGGTTGAATTCGTCCAAAAAGACGAATATTTAACAAAATAACTGTGTTTTCAAACTGCAGTATTGTATTTTCAACCAATTAGTTGAATTTTTAACTAAAAAAGATGCATTTACAACTAAAGAGATGACTTTTAAACTAAAATGATAAATCTTCAAACAAAAAAATTTTTTATTAAAAATAAATGACAAATTTTTATGAAAATAGATTATAAAATTTAATTAAAAAGAATAAATTTTTCGTTGAAAATGTATTGTTTCGATTTTAAGGACAGGAGAGTAATTTGCAACCAAATAAACCATTGCAACTTTTAACCAGTTGTTTGCATTTTTGTTTAAAAATGAGTATAGTTTAAAAGGTTTGATAAAATTTAAGAAAATTTTTTCATTGTTAGATGTAAATAAATTTGGAAGAAAAGTTAAGGAGAATTCATGAAAATAGGGGAATAAATTCTTTTAATCAAATTAATGAACCAAGAAAAATATTTTCGAACCAAAAAGTTGAATCTAAAAATCATAAAGAAGATGTTATTTGAAGATAGTTGAATATTAGACCAAAAAACATGCCTTTTAATAAAATTGGTAAATTTGTAACCAAATAGTTGAATATTCAACTTGCAAAGGTAATAATAAAATAAAACATTATAATAAACTTCAACCAAAAACAGTTGAATTTTTAAGCCAAAAGCCGAAATTTTGAGAAGAATGTTGAATTTTCAATCCAAATGTTTTAATCTTTAAGCAAAAAAAAACAACTTTTTAAAAAACATGTACAATTATTATCAATCAAAAAAGAATAATTTCAACCAAGAACTTTTTTATCAGATATGTAGAGTTTCAAATAAAAGATATAAATTCTTAACCAAACAGTTGAATTTTCAAATAAAAAAGATAAATTTGTAACCAAGAAGATGAATTGTCTACTACAATGACGAATCTTCAACCAACAAAATGAACATTGAACAAAGTTGCTCAACTTCTAGTCAAATAGCGAAATTTTTAAACAAAAAAGATAAATTCTCAACGTAAATAATGTAATAGTTGCTATTACAGGTCAAATAATGATATTTTAAATAAAAACGGTTGAATTTGTCCAAAAAGACGAATATTTAAGCTAAAAAAACATTTACAATTATTATCAATCAAAAAAGATTAATTTCAACCAAGAACTTTTCTATCAGATATGCAGAGTTTCAAATAAAACATATAAATTCTTAACCAGACAGTTGAATTTTCAAATAAAAAAGATAAATTCTCAACATAAATAATGTAATAGTTGCTATTACAGGCAAAATATTTTTATTTTTAATAAATAATTGAGTTTTCAACCTGCAATATTGTATTTTCATCCAATTTGTTGAATTTTCGACTAAAAAAGATGCATTTACAACCAAAGAGATGAATTTTAAACTAAAATTATAAATTTTCTACCAAAAAAGGTTTTGATTATAAATAAATGACGAATTTTAATGAAAATAGTTTATAAAATTTCACTAAAAAGAATTAGTTTTCGGCAGAAAATGGATTCTTTGGATTTTAAGGGCAGTAGAGTAATTTGCAATCAAATGACCGATTACAATTTTTAACCAATTGTTTGCATTTTCGTTTAAAAATTAGTATAGTTTAAAAGGTTTGATAAAATTGAAGAAAATGTTTTCATTGTTAGATGTAAATAAATTTGGAAGAAAAGTTAAGGAGAATTTATGAAAATAGGGGAATAAATTCTTTTAATCAAAATAATGAACGGAGAAAAATGTTTTCGAACCAAACAGTTGAATCTGCAAACCGTAAAGGAGATGTTTTTTTGAAGACAGTTGAATATTAGACAAAAAAACATGCCTTTTAATAAAATAGTTTAATTTTTAACCATATAGTTGAATATTCAACTTGCAAAGGTAATAATAAAATTAAAAAATAATAATAAACTTCAACCGAAAACAGCTGAATTTTCAAGCCAAAAGTCGAAATTTGTAGAAGAACTTTAAATTTACAATCCAAATGGTTTAATCTTTAAGCTAAAAAAACATTTACAATTATTATCAATCAAAAAAGATTAATTTCAACCAAGAACTTTTCTATCAGATATGCAGAGTTTCAAATAAAACATATAAATTCTTAACCAAACAGTTGAATTTTCAAATAAAAAAGATAAATTTGTAACCAAGAAGATGAATTGTCTACTACAAT
>JAAAKG020161434.1:13024-29207 GCA_010014905.2 Druon quercuslanigerum
TAAGGGCAGTAGAGTAATTTGCAATCAAATGACCGATTACAATTTTTAACCAATTGTTTGCATTTTCGTTTAAAAATGAGTATAGTTTAAAAGGTTTGATAAAATTGTAGAAAATGTTTTCATTGTTAGTTGTAAATAAATTTGGAAGAAATTGTATCACACGATATTTTTTGTAACAATTGCAGGAAATTTTTTATTTGAGAATTATTGTTTTAATAGGATTATATGCAAATTCTTTTTTTTGCAATAGGAATTGAAATTAATATAACATCTTTTATCACAATAATCTCTTATTTAACTAGAAATTTTAACGATTCATCAGTAACAATAAAAACAAATTTTCCGATAATTTTTTAAATTTGTGGTAAAATTATAATTTATATCCATTGCAATTATATTATGCAGAATATTTCAAACAATAAAATAAATCCTACTACGTTAGGATTTAATAAGAATTGCAACTTTTACCTAAACAGATAACGAAAACATAAAACTCTAAATAACTATTGTTAAATAAAAAATTGTAATCGATAATATTTGTTTTCTAATGTTCGCATTCAGTTTACTTTCGAAATTAGTTAAGATTAAGTATAACAACATTTTCTTTAAATTCATCAATTATTTACAACGTTGCTTATTTTTTAACTGAGATAGATAGATCCTTGAAAAGCGAACTTTTAATTTAAAATAATTGGATTTTCTTATTGGTTTTTATTAATTAATTTTTCATTAAAAACGAGAAAAATAGGAATTCTTCAAAAAAAGGGAAAAGAGGGGAATAGGGGGAAAAATGTGAAGTATCAGAAAGTCATACGGAATTTTATCAAATTTATTTTTTTTCTTTTTCTTTGAAAATTCCCTCACTCTTTTAGGTTTTCCCTGATATTCCTCGACCAGTTTTAAATTCCCTGAATTTCCAGAATTCCTTGACCTGTTGCAACCCTGGTAATCAATAATAATATTTTAAAATATTCAAGTTAAAAAATGTCTCTGGTTCTTCGTATTAGTAAGATTATAAAGAAATATCTCTCACAATGTTATGATAATTTTTTCTGTTTATTAGCCGTATTTGCGTCACTAAGATCAATTATTGTCGTGGATTTATTGGGACTCGAAAAACTAACAAATGCTTTTGGACTTCTCCTCTTATTCCAAGGAGTGGCTGCAACGGTCGGATCACCTTTGTTAGGTAATAAAAACTGAAATACAAATTTGAGCTTTGTATAAATTCATAATTAAAAAATAAAATTAAAATTGAAAATATTTTTACAGGAGCTTTTAGAGATTTGACTGGAAGCTACAATATACCCTTTTATGTTTCTGGTTCGCTGATACTTTTATCAGCAGTAATTTGCTATCCTCTGAAAAGGATAAACGAATGGGAAAAGCGTAGAAATTCCGAAAACACATCCAACTGCCCAAAATCCTGATCATGGATTTCATGGGGAAATTTGTCAATTTTCCATATTTAAAAAGTGATCACTAGTGCCTGCGAGTTGAACTCTACTTGAATGTATGTAATACGTTCAACTAAGAAGTGGAGAAAAAATGTTTTTGGCTGGAAATATTGTTTCAGCAAAGAAAGATTGTGTCGGTGATAGAACTTGAATTTTCAAAAAGACAATGTGCCATTCCTTTGTGATGTTTTGCTCAGAGTCGCAGGATATTTAAGAATTTAAGACTTAATTTAAATAGCGAGTGTTGATGTCGTATTTACGTTTTAGTAAATTTCGATAGATCTGTTATCTCTTTAAATGATAAGCTATTTTTGTAATGAGTACTACAAAGTTATAGCATTGGACGTTTAGCAAAATCGAAGACAGGGTGTAGTCTAGTTTTTCTATCGATTTTCATCCCTTCGAGAATTATTTCATGTAAATATCAATTCTTTGCATTTTCTTATATAAATAAAAGTCCCACAAAAGTTTTCACGAATTCGAAAAATTTATCAGTTTCCCAAGGCTTGAAACGTCTGAGGAAGAAATTTGGTTTTTGAATTTTTAATCAAGTTGACTTATTTATTTTACTCTCTAAATATTTTTTGAAAGCTTGAAACACTTTTGTGGAAAATCAGTTTTGATAGATAAAAAAAGTTTTGTGTACCTGATTTGTATCCCAAAACTTTTTAATATTGACTGATGTTAAATGTGAAGATATCCGAATTTTTGTGAATTTTGTGCATCGAATTTGTACAACTGAATAAAAATATATTTTCTTAGAATTTTAGTGTTTATAGAATCTAATATACGATAGGTTTAGTATAATTTTCGAATTTACAAATAAACCGGGAAAAGCTTGTTTTTTTTAGCCAGTTTTTTCGAGGATAACATTTTTTGTATATAAAATTAAATAATGTTCTTCATCATTTTTACTAATCTGAGTAAAAAATATAGCGTGATCAATTTTCAACCATAGAAATCTATTCTGAAACAAAAAGACGAGTTTTCAAGAAAATAGACGAATTCGCAACCAAAACATATTACATATTTTTAAACCGAACAGTTGCAGTTTAAAAAAAACAGATGACATTTCTATCAAAAGAAATGAATTTTTAATCCAAGAAGACGAATTTTCAACAAAAGTGTGGAACTCAATCCGAAAAGATGAATTAAAAAAAAAGAATTAAATTTTTAACCAAAAATATGAATTTTTAATTTAACAAATGAATCACTGGCCAAAAAAATGTATTCTTAAGAATGAATTTCCACTTTCTTGAACTAAAGTAGAATAATTTGAAAACAAACAGTTACATTTAAAAAATGTTAAGTTTCTACTAAAAAGATGAGTTTTCAACAAAATACATCTATTTTCAACCAAATATGTAGTTTAATTTTGAAACAAATCAGATAAATTTACTACAAAAAAGTTTCATTTTTATCTGAAACATGAAATTTCTGCAAAGAGATTAATTATTAAACTAAGAAAGATTTCCAAAACCTATAAGATGAGTTTTTAAATTGAATAGTAAATATTCAAAAAAAATATTTAAGTTTTTAATGCTGCTAAAATTTAATGCCAAATAGACGAATTTACAACAGAGTAGTTAAATTTTCAACTATGAACTATTTCTCAGTCAAGAATGAAAAAGGAAATCAAAGTGTTTACTTTTCAAGACAAGAAAATGGATTTTTTTATGAAAAAAAGGTCGAATTTTTAAATCGAAAATATGAATTTTTAACGGAATAGTTCATTTTCTACAAAGATGTTGAATTTGTTACAATAAAGTTAAATTTTCAGTCCATAAAATATGAATTTTCAACAAAACAGTTGAACTTTCGACCTTAGCAGATGAGTTTTCAACAAAAATGTTGCATTTTTGACCAAAAAAGGAATAATTTCTACGGAAATGCATTAATTTTTTTATAAAAATAAGATTTATGTTGTCAATTAAAAAAAAATTTGAATTTTGAAGCCAAAAATACGAATTTTCAACCAAAAATATAGTTTAATTTTCAAACAAATCAGATAAATTTACCACAAAAAAGTTTAATTTTTATCTGTTACATGAAATTTCTGCGAAGAGATTAATTATTAAACCAAAAAGTCGAATTTTTAACTAAGAATGATTTTTAAAACCAATAAGATGAGTTTTTAAATTAAATAGTAAATATTCAACAAAAAAATATTTAAATTTTTAATGCTGTTAAAATTAATGACAAATAGATGAATTTACAAGAGAGTAGTTAAATTTTCAACTATAAAATTATTTATCAGTCAAGAATGAAAAAGGAAATCAAAGTATTTACTTTTCAAGCCAGGAAAATGATTTTTTTTAAAAAAAAGGTCGAATTTTTAAACCAAAAATATGAATTTTTTACGCAATAGTTCAATGTTCTACAAAGTTGCTGAATTTTTTACAATAAAGTTGAATTTTTAGTCCATAAAATATGAATTTTTAACCTAAGCAGATGAGTTTTCAACAAAAATGTTGCATTTTTGACCAAAAAATAAATAGTTTCTACGGAATTGCATTAATTTATTTATAAAAATAAGATTTAAATTGTCAACTAAAAAAAAATTTGAATTTCAAAGCCAAAAATACGAATTTTCAACCAAACATTTTAATTATCAACCAAAGCAGATTCATTTTCTAACCAAAAGTTGAATTTTGAACCATAAAGACGAATTTTTAACTGAGAAAGTTATTTCAGTAAAAAAATTGACCTAACTTAAAATACGAATTTTCTACAAATAGTTTAATTTTTAACCAGAAAATATGAGTTTCTAACAGAAACGTGATTTGCCACAGAAATAAATTAATTTTATACGAAATTGTTCAATTTGCATGCTAAAAAGGCGAATTTTCTAGAATTAAGTAGAGTTTTCAACCAAAGCAGATTCATTTTCTACGATAAAGCTCCATTTTCAATCAATAAAATTAAAATATTTAGCTTCTTATTAAGAGAAAAATACTGAGAAATACCTGAAAAAACCATTGAATTTGCAGAGAATTTTTTCTCAGGGTTTGCATAGACACCTCGATAAACATGATTAAAAAGTCGATGAGAATTTTGAATGTGACTCTGTTCAGACAATGAAGCGTCAGAATTATTTTCGATGACACTATGACAGCTTTCAACGTACATTTTTAAAAAGAAAAGTGATTTATAAAATGACGAAGAGTTCTGGAAAGATTTCCGTGCATTGAAAATTTCAATACTTCTCTGATTTTGAAGAACTCATGGCCTCGCAGCCATTAAATTGGCTAATTCCCCTCTTAGAGGAATGCAGCTAAGGTTCATTAGGTAAAAAATGTTCTTAAACACTTTTCTAATAAAGCACTATTCAATAATAAATTAGGAAGTGTCTGCGTGTACCGAAATTTTTGTTCAAATATGGGCGTGCCTGCACAAAAATCCGGTAATTTTTTTATGAAATTTCAGTACGCGTAGACAAGGCTAATAAATTATAATAAATTAAATAATTATTTAGATTCTGCTTAATCATGTTTCTACTGACCAGCAACGAAGCAAAGTTAAAAACCAAATCCAAGAATATTTCATTCGAAAATAATCAGATAAATGTTCAATCTTCTAAACCTTTTCAAAATTTGGATTCAATAAAAAATAATTATTCGAAATCTCGTCTTAGTAGGACTGCTTACATAAAAGCGATATTATCAAGTACAGAGTCATCTTCAAAAGAAAAGCTGACTAAAAAATTAGCAAAAGAAGCATTGTATTCTCCTAAAAAGCAGAAAGAATTTAGAAAATTGAGGAAAAGGAATTCTCATGAAATTATGAAATATCCGAAGCGTAAAGAAAACGTTATTAGGTCCACTAAAGCTACCAAAGGATATTATAAGCCAGTTTTTAAAGGTCCTGAAAGGAACAAATGGAAGGAACACAAATGTGGTTTTGGATTAGGGTGGTGTTCCGATTCGGATTTTTCTAAACATGATTCTTTTAAGGTGGGTTAAAAGCCGTTCAAAAACTACGTCACGCTATTTTAAGCCTTTTAACTCAAAATTATTTTGTTCTTCTATTTCATTTGGTAAAGGGGTACAAAAAAAAATAAAAACAAGCACACATAATATTGTAGCAGACTTAAGAGACGTAAATTCTCTCAAACCATAAAGAAGAATTTACATTTTGTAGGTAGTTAAATTTTTAACCACATAGTTAAATTTTTAACACACAAATAATAATTTACAGCTAAATATGTAATTTTTAAACAAAAAAGATTTAACTTACACTAAAAACAGTCTTCTAAAAATAAGTTTTTAGAAGACAGTTTAATATACAATGCAAAAGGGCGAATTTCCTATCCAAAAGACAAATCTTTAACAAAACAGTTTTATTTTCAAGAATATTGCTTCATTTTAAACCAAATTAAATTTATAAAAAATAGTCGAATTTTCAACTAAAAAAGTTTAACTTTTTACCAAGTTCTTAAATTTTTTATAAAAAATGATAAAGTTTCAACGTGAAATATAATGGTTGATATTTCAACTAAAAAATGATTTTAATTTCAATTAATAATCGTCTAATTTATTCAAAAACAGATATTCTTGAGAAAAAATTTTATAGTGAATATTCCAATCGAAAAAGATAATTTTCCAAGAAATTATTAGAATCCTCAACAAAAACTGATTTATTTTTAACCAAAAAGTTGCGTTTTTAAACAAAAAGGTGACACGTGTACAAAAATAAATGATTTCTAATGCCAAAACAAAAGAGTTTAATTTTCAAATAGGAAAGATTTTTCAGTCCAGACAAAAAAAAATTCAATAAAATTGTTGGATTTTCTAACCAAACCAAATGAATAGAATATTAAACCAGTAAAGATTTTTAAGTCAATAGAAGAAAATTTTTTAACAAATTGTGGAACTTTAAAATAATCACAGCAATTTCTCTCGAAATAAGTGTAATTTTCAAACCAGAAATATGAATGTTCAACCAAAAAGTACATTTTTAATGAAATATTGAAATATTATACGAAAATGATAAAACTTTCAATCCAAAACGATGAATTTTCAGCAAAGCAGTTGAATTCTTAAGCCGAATAGTTGAATTTTAAACTAGAGACGATGAATTTTACACTAAAAATTAAACAGTTAAATTTGCAGTTGAATAAGTTGATTTTCAGGTAAAAAAAAAAGAATTTTTAACAAAATAGTTGAATTTTCCATTAAAAAGTATAGTTCAATGTTTAAAAAGTTTTTGCATTTTCAGCCAAGAAGATTAATTTTCGATAAACTTTCAGTTTTCAAATATTAATTGAGCAGTTAATTTTTCAGATAAACAAATTAATTTCTGACCAAAATAGTACGAATTCTCAACAAATTAGTCAAATTTTCAACCAATAAAATGAATCTTTAACAAAGTGGCTAAACTTTGAATAAAGTAGTTGAATTTTCAACCAAAAAGGTATATTCAATATGGAAAATTTAGTAGTCTAATTTTTAACTAAAAATTATCAGTTTTCACCCAAAATAAGAATAGTTAGGTTTTCGGTTAAAAAAATTAGCTTTCATCAAAAAAACTAATTTTCAACTTAATAGTTCAATCTGCAACTCAGGAAATAAATTTTTAGGATATTCGTTCAACTTTCAACCAAGTAAATTAATTTTCAACGGTTGTCAATTAGCCCATTAAGTCCTGACTGGACAAATTTTTAAGATTTTTTTTCAACGGCTCTATGAACTATGAAATGAGTCATAGAAAAAATCGACAATACCTATTTCCGACGTAAAATGGTCTGATCTTTCTATTTCTGCAGTTATAGTTTGAAAAAATGCATATTTGAAAATATATATTTCTTTATTTAACAAAAAACACGAATTGTCGAATGAAAAAATTTTTTAATATGTAATTCTAGGAACGAAACCGTCCGTAGTCGTAGTTTTTTAAAAATTAAACATGGCGGCATCCAATATGGCGGCCCAATTAATAATTTTTTTTTCGGTACTTTTTCCTGTACTACAAATTTTTGTCATTTTTGATAAAAATTAGTGCAAATTAGCTTCTTTGGGTCGCTGATTGAAAATATGTTACCAGATTTTCAACATTCAAGGTGGCGGATCCAATATGGCTGCCGAAAATGTCAAATAATTGTTCAATTTTTATGTAAATTCGTATAGGCTGCTTTTTTGGGTCGCTCATTACGAATCTGCCATCAGATTTTCAAAATTCAAGATGGCGGATCTAATATGGCTGCCAAAAATTTCGAAAATGCTTCAATTTTCATAAAAAATTTGTCGGAGGGGTTTTTTGGATTGCAAATGTCGAATCTGTTGTCAGATTTTCAAAATTTAAGATGGTGGATACAATATAGCTGCCAAAAATTTCAAACAATTGTTCAATTTTCATGAGGATATTCAATTTAAAAAAACGAGATTCCTAAGCAACTAAAACATTTATTTTAACGCCTAGGAATAAAAAGTATAAACTAAGTGAATTACATGAAACTGTCACAATAGAATCAAAACAAAAATTTTCAAATTTAAAAAAATGTGGTATTATAAAAAAAAGTATTATAAAAAAATTGATAAAAATAAAAAAAATGTGAAAAATTTGTAAAATGTAAAAAAAAGAAGAGGCTTTCTTTATTGCGTTTACCTCCTCGTTGTGAAAGCTGGGCAACGACACATAATATATCTCGTCTAAGAAACGCGACCCATAACCTCCCCATTCATAATTTCATGAAAATTGAACAATTTTTTAAAATTTTAACAGCTATATTGGATCCACCATCTTGAATTTTAAACATATGATAACAGAATCGTAATCAGCGATCCGTAAAACCCTCTTATACGAATTTTCACGAAAATTGAACCATTTTTCGACATTTTTGGCAGCCATATTGGATCCGCCATCTTGAATTTAAAAAAGCTGATATCATATTCGTAATCAGCAATCCAAAAAAAAACCCTCGATAAAATTTTTGATGAAAATTGAACAGCTTTCGAAATTTTCGGAAGCCATATTGGATCTGCCAACTTGAATTTTGAAAATCTGAATCAATAAGTTAGAATCTTATACCAAGTATTTGGATTATTGATTATAAAAGATTTTCTTATAAAAAATTTTTATATGAAAAATTAAAAAAAGAAGAGGCTTTATTTATTGCGTTCACCTCCTCCTGGTGAAATCCAGGCAACTACATATAAGACCCATAACCTCCCAATTCATATTTTCAAGAAATTTGAACAATTTTTGGAAATTTTTGGCAGCCATATTAGATCCACCATCTTGAATTTTGAAAATCTGATAAGATTCGTAATCAGCGAGCCGTAAAAGCACCCCCTTATACGATTTTTTATGAAAATTGAATATTTTCTTGAAATGTTTGGCAGTCATATTGGATCTGCCACATTGAATTTTGAAAATGCGATAGCAGATTCGTAATCATCGACCCAAAAAACCCACCTGTACGAATTTACATAAAAATTGAACCATTTTTTAACATTTTTGGCAGCCATATTGGATCCTCTATCTTGCATTTTGAAAATCTGGTAGCATATTTTTAATCAACGACCCAAAAAAACTAATTTGCACTAATTTTTATCAAAAATGAAAAAATGGTTAGTGCAGGAAAAAGTACCGGAAAAATTAAAAAAATTATTATTTGGGCCGCCATATTGTATGTCGCCATGTTTAATTAGAAAAAAACCTACTATTACATTTTGAAGGTTAGACTGCATGGACACTTTTAATGCACAAATCAAAAAAATCTACCGATGATTTCGATCCTAAAATTACATATTAAAATTTTTTTCATTTGACAAGTCGTGTTTTTTGTAAAATAAACAATTATATCTTCTCAAATATGAATTTTTTTAAAATTCTAATTTCAGAAATCGAAAGGTCAGACAATTTTACGTCGGAAATAGGTGGTGTTGATTTTTTCTATGGCCGATTTCTAAATGAATAGAACCGTTGCAAAATATCTTAAAAATGTGTTCAGTCGAGACTTAATGGGTTAACGCATTTTAAACTTGAAACCATCAATTTTTAACTAAAAATGGGTGAGTTAAAATTTCTTTTTATAAAATAAACTTTTGACCTATAAAAAACTAGTAAATAAAATATTTTAATCTTTAACCAAATAGTAGGATTTATAACCAAAAGGGATGAATTCTGAACCGAAAATAGACTTTTCAATTAAAATGAAACAATTTTCTACGAGAAATAGTAGGATTTTCTTGTTCGGTTCTATTAAGTGTAAGTTTTTTTGAAATGTGGGAAAGGGGGTGAAGTCTGTTTTTAGATGCTTTACGTATAAAATAAAATCTCATTTTTTTCAAGCATTTAAAAAATTGTTATTTGCATTTATGTTTTGCAGGTATCATGCCACATTGCGCAATAACTCCTTCCATATGTTACAAATCGTCACAAAAAATTTCCCCCACCCCCTTGATAGTGTGACGTAATTTTGAACGGCCCCTTAACATTTTTGATGATTTTAGATTGTACAGAAATTTCCAACCGACTCTAATGTTTTGCATTTGGTTAGAAAGTACCCTATCAAATTCGAGAGAAAGCAGTTTGCACAAGAGGAGCAAGAAATCCATCTTTAGAGTCAAATAATACTAGAAACCCTAGAAAAGCAGTGAGAGAAAGTATGTTAGAAAAAGTTATGAAAACAACAACGAAAGACCCCAACAAGAAAAATCCTGGTGATCAGGGTATGGAGTATTCTGAATATTATAACGAGGATAATGTAGTAAATGATCAAGTTGAGAAAATTCAAACCAAGGCTGATGATTTAACGAATTTCGTAATCAGATCTGAACGAGCAGTAGCAAAAAATCCTCAGAGGAATTTTGCTTCTGTAAATGAGGATGATGAGCTTGATAATTTTGACGATGAAGTTGAGCTTACTGAAAACGAATCAGATGTTCTCTTGAGTGATTCGGATAAAAATCGAAGTGAAAATCAAGTTCATCAACAAAATAAGGAGAGACAACCTAATGTACGAAATAAGATCCAGCAAAATATCCATCAAGAGCATCAGTTAATATCAGGGCCTACAAAATATGGAGGAGTTCAGCAACAAATTGAATTAACACCTTATCCCCAAATAATTGTTCATCCAAATCAATATAATAATCAGTTTACGAATCATGATGGAATTTTACCTCTCATCAATAAACCTCTGAGCCAATCAAATATGAAAGTGCAAATGAAAAATAATCAGAATAACAAAAGAAGTAACTATAATGGAAAACAGGCTTTGGTTCCAAACAAAGAACCACTGCAACTTTACCCTGGTATTGAAGTGACACTTTTAAAGTCTACAATGTCAGAGTCAACAACAGTTGCTAGTTCTACAGCATCTCTTTCTACAAAGAAATCATTTTATGGGTTTCTTGGATCAAAAAAATCGAAGAGATTAGATGAGACTTTGGCTGTGAAATATAATTTAAAACAAAAAAATGCTTTGATTCCTCTTGTTAAAGGTAATGTTTTTGAACCTCAAAATCAACAACAGAAGTTTACTGTTTCAAAGGAGGATACCCAGGTGATTGCGAATAAAATTCTTAACAAAATTGTTGACGAATTTGATGAATTAAAATCGAATCGTCCAAAGCAATCACAGAAAGAAGGTAATTTTTATACCGATAACTTAAAGATTAGAAGCTTACCAAACAATTATTATTTTCTGCTAAATATTTATCTAATTTCAGACAGACCTTGCAGAATTTCAGGTTCATGGATGACATCCCAAGCAGGTGTCAAGTTAAATATGAAAGTTGTGAACTATACGATAGCAGTAACTATTGAAAACTTGGAACCACCACCAAGTCACGAAGGAATTTTAAACACTAGTTGGATTTTATCGGGACAAGTTCCTTTCCGACACGGTGGTCCATTTTCTCTAACTGGAGTGAATAGAAAGACAAAATCTCTCGCTGTCTTTGTAGGTGAGTTATTCAGGATATTTGCCGGTCAGGAACACCTGGAAATCAGGGAAAATTAGGGAATTTTATTGTTTAGGGGAAGTCAGGGAAATGTCCCGGATTTGCACAATTTTCTTGCGAAAGTCAGGGAATTTCTATAAGAGGCACTTTAAATAACTGTCAAGGTAGTAATTTTTTAACTGTTAAATTTTTTAACTTTTATTTGAAATTTTTTTATTTTATTTCTAATTGAATCTGTGTTAAAAAATTTACAAGAATAAAATTCTCCTCTTTGAATATTTATGATTAGGAAAAACTAAAATTTTTGTTTTCAATAGGAATAATTAAGTTCTGTTATTGAAAGTCTTACTATTGTGTTGAAATAAAAAGAAGACAAGTCTAATTGCAAGCCAATTTCTTCAATTGTAGAATTAAAATACATTTCATTGTTTCCACCATTAGCTGTCGGTCATCCTTGGACAAAAATGATACCTAATAAAAATGTAGTAAAAAGTTAGCTATATTATAAAAATTAGTCATTGAAAAAAGTTTTTAATTGAAAAACAATTTACCTTAAAAAATACAATTTTGGGTGAAATCTATTGTTAGATGAAGAAATTAAAATGTTTATAGGCAAAAATTTCCGAATACATAAATTAATTGGAAACACCTCAAATAATCAAAAAGAGGTTTCGAAAGATAAAGGGTTATATTTTTAAAATATTGAGAGCGAACCACTTATCTTAGCCACTAATCTTTGGGTCCCTCTTTTTTGCTTTTAGAGGTTTTCAGAATTTGTTTATGTATTCGTTAATTTGTTGTTTAGAAACCTTCTGAATCTCATCAACTTGAAGATTTGACTTGAAAATTGTCTTTTTTAAGACAAATTGTTTTTCAATATTGATTCTTTCTATGACTTTGTAATTTTTTAAATCTGCTAATTTCAACTATTCAAGAAATTGACTCAGAATAATCCTTGTCTTCTTTTGATTTCTAATTGATCGTGGGACTACAACAATACAATTGATTTGCTTCGTTTGTTCCTATTAAGCGAACTATTTTAAACCCATCGCAAAAAGCTTGCTTCGTGAATTTTTTGAGAAGTTGAATATCATATAAAAAATTAAGTTTGTCTCCACTCTGATATAATTTTATTGTCATTAATTTGCTTGCTTTTCATTTATATTTATTTTAGTTGGTTCCTATTTGGTTACAAATTCAACAATTTTGTTAAAAATCCATCCTTTTTGTTTGAATATTGAAATGCTTTGTTACAAATTCATATCTTGATTTTGAACATTCAACTGAAATATTTTTTGGTAAAAAAATTCAACTATTTTACTGGAAAATGTTACTGGAAATGTTTCGGCTGAAAATTCAATTAATTGATTAAAAATTTAACTGCTTCGTCGAAAGTTAAACTATTTTGTCATAGATTCATTTTTTGGTTTAATATTCATAATTTGAATTTATCTATTTTACCTAGAGGTTTATCATTTCATTTGAAAATTCATCTTGTTGGTTCAAAATGAATTTTTACAGCTGAACATGTAACTGTTCCATTTTTTGTTGATATTGATTTTTTAAAATTAAAAATTCAACTTATTGGTTAAGTTGAATTACTCTGTTAAAAATTTATTTTTTCTGTTCAAGGTTTATCTGTTCGGTTTGAAATTTAACGATTTTATTGAAAAATCGTTTTTTGTTGTTGTTTTTACATTCTCACCATAGAAGGTATTAGTTCTGTGCAAAATTTGGCTTGTATGTATGTCTGTAGATTTTGATTTTGTTAGCACGATAACTTTCAAAAAAAATTTGGTTAGCCAGCCATTTTAGATAAAAATTGAAAAAGTTCATTTTGGTTAAAAAGAGAAACTAAATAACGCGCGTTATAAAAAAAAGCTAACAGAAATAAATATTGATTTTTGAAAATCCTACCAGATTAATATAGCAACATTTTGGTTTATCTTGAAAAATTAAAAACTCAAATTTTGAAGGCACACAAAATAATAAAAAATACAATTTTTCGGACAAACTATGCTAGAGATGAAAAAAGAAGAAAATACAAAAATCGTGCACTCAAAAAAGATCTACAAATTTGTAATCCGTCACTTTCTAATAGGACGCTTAGTTTTTGTTTTATTCTTTAAAAAACAACATTAAGCATAACAAAATTTTAATTTCTGGATAAGCGACACAAGCTACAAAAAAAATTAGACAAAATTTGTTTAAACCAAAATGAGCTACAAATTTATCCCTTAACGACACAAGCTACAATAACATTATATTTTAAATTTTTTCGCCTAAGTTATATCTACAAATTTTCTAAGAACAACTTCACGCTAGGAGCTTTAACAAAAGAGAATTCACAATCAACAAATTACAGTTGTCAATTCTTTGTCCTTTAATTTCCAAAGGTTCGTGCACAAATTGTGTGTATTTTTTGGTTTAATCGCGAGGAATGACAGTAGAAATAAAAAAATTAAATTTTTAGAAACCAAACAACCAAAAAGGATCTACAAATTTTTTATAAATTCTTGCTTTAAAAAAACTTCAAAAATATAATAAATTACTGTTTAGAAAAAAGACACAAGCTACAATAACATTATATTTAACATTTTTTCGCCTAAGTTATATCTACAAATTTTCTGAGAACCACTTCACGCTAGGAGCTTTAACAAAAGAGAATTCACAATCAACAAATTACAATTGTCAATGTGTCCTTTAACTTTCAAAGGTTTGTGCACAAATTTTGTGTATTTTTTGGTTTAATCGCGAGGAATGACAGTAGAAATAAAAAGATTACATTTTTAGAAACCAAACAACCAAAAAGGATCTACAAATTTTTTATAAGTTCTTGCTTTAAAAAAACATCAAACATATAATAAATTACTGTTTAGAAAAACGATTTAAGCTTCAATAACATTATATTTAACATTTTTTCGCCTAAATTATATTTACAAATTTTCTGAGAACCACTTCACGCTAGGAGCTTTAACAAAAGAGAATTCACAATCAACAAATTACAGTTGTCAATTCTTTGTCCTTTAACTTTCACAGGTTTGTGCACAAATTGGGGGAAATACAAAAACCGAGTGCGTAGCGCGAGGTAAATATATTATCAAGCGCGAAGCGCGAGATCCAACAGATGCACGCCATACGCGCGCTTAAACTCACTAGCTGGACGCGATGGTGTGTGTTTTATTGCACATTGATCTTTTTAGACATAATTTTTGTTCTTTTGGAATAAATATTCTTTTCTTGGAAACTTCAACTTTCTTCTAAAGAATGCAATTAGCTGGTTAAAAACGCAATTATTTGGTAAAAAAACGCAGCTGTTTTTGTTTGAATCTTTTTTGTTCGAAAATTCGACCATTTTGTTTAAAGCTCATCTTTGTAGGTTGACAATTCATGTTTTTTGGCCTAAAATTAACCTGTTTTGTTGAAAATTCGTCCTTTCGGATTAAAAATTAATCTTGTATGGTAAAAGGGTAATATTTCTATGGGTAATATAAATAAATTTTTAGTTTTAATTAAAAATTGTGTTACTGCGTTTATAAAAGATTCCGTTTTTAAAATTTTACAAGAATAAAATTCTTATCCTTGAATATTAATGAACAGGGAAAATTAAAAATTGGTCAGAGAAAAGTCATAAAGTTTGAAAAATTAAGTTTTTGTTATTATAATGATATTATAATTTGAATTTCAAAATCTCTTAATTTATTATCTTTTTCCGTTTCAAAAGGTTCTTGTAGAGTTTGTCAAAGTGTCGACACCATAGAAGGAGTTTGGACAGTATCTCTAAAACCTCATGATTGTAGGGATTTTCAAATGGCAACTGGAATTCATAACGACATTTTTCGACGAGTAAAACTCCACAATGGTAAAAGGAAAGACGAAAAAGAAAAATCAGTAAGTTTAAGTTCGACGACGTAGGAAATATATTTCTAGTTAAGAAATAAAATATAACTTAGACTAAAGAAAATTCTTCAACTTGTAATTGGAAAGTATGAAGAAAAACTAAATCTACGCATTTAATGTACTTGACCTAAGTTGTACATAATATACCTATTTATAAAAAAACATGGAGTTCTTGCTTTTTTATTCTTTTCAGAAAGACTAGACAATAAAAATCCTTTTCGGTTTAAAGAGGCATATTTCAAGGGCGTTTTCAGGCAACTATCAGAAACGCAGTCCCTCAAGTTTAGTTGAGCAAATCTGAACACTTTTTATTATTAATTTAACACAACACTTTTTTCTAAATTTATAATTACAGCCGAACCTAACCAATTTGAGATTTCTTTCTGACCAAAAGGAAGTTGTTAAAAATAAAATAATAATTTCCTACAAGAATTCTATCCATAAATTACGCAACAGCTTTTTTTGCGAGGGAGAGGGTATTCAGAAAAATTTTACGATCTGTACATAAGAGGAGGGGTTATAGTGTTACATAATATTTTTAACAAATCAACCCTAAAGAAAATTCATGTATAAAAAATTATAGAGGTCAAATTCCTGAAGTGTGCACGGCATTTTTCATGATGTCATGGAAATAAAATAAAATCATGCGAATATCAAGTTCTCAGTCTGAACTTTCTAATGAAAGAACAAGTTAATGAGAAATTCTCATTTAAATTGTTTATTTATAACTTTTTTATAAACAAATTATATTTTCGACCTGCTCTCCGCCTCTAAATTAAAATTTTTCATCGGTGTACGTTCTGCATGTTGTCTAGATACCGAAACTGAAATGAAATTTGTACACGGAAAAAAATTTGGTGCTGTTGCCGTCCCTGTAGATACAACTGCTGCGTTTAACATGGGGTAGCTGTTGCTTTC
>JAAAKG020161455.1:0-29203 GCA_010014905.2 Druon quercuslanigerum
ATGTTATGTTTATTTATTCTTTCTTTTTTCTTTAAGGGAAAAACATATTTTTAATTTAATTTTTGGCACTGAGGAGGGCCCCTATCCGTGGTCGAAACGTTTGTCATCGTTGTTGTAACTTATATATATAATGCACGACTTTTAATTACAAATATCCTTATGACCCAAATGCCAATATAAAAAATGAATTAAAAAGAACGTTTGCGTTTTGTGGAAGATACGAATATTTTACTTTGAGTTAGCCGGGACACTTGAGAAACTTGACCGGGGAAAACAGGGAAATAACTTCTTATAAAAAAATCGTAACAATGGAGATAATCTTGTAATGTGGTTAAAAATTTGAAATTGCAATTAATTAATTTCATTTTTGGTTAAAACTTGTATTTTTTATGTAACTAAGTTTAAGTAATCAACTTAGGAAATGTTAGGCTGATGATAATTCTATCATTCAACTACAATTTGACGTCACAAGACAAAAACTGATTTCTTTATTTTAAATAATCCCGCGGTCAATAACACATGCGCAGTAAGAAGAAGCATTGGGCGGTGAATACACGGACTATGCTTTTAGTCAGCAGGACGAGAGGGGTATTCGCCGCCGAAAAGTGTTGTAGATTGGGAAAGTTTCCCATGTAGCCTTCGGCGAATTGATCAACTCATACGCATGCAAAATGTATGGTTCATTAGAATATTCTTAACCACAGGAGATCGACAGACATTATCTGTTTGGCTCAATCCCAAGATCTCATTGCCAACAACCAAGATCTAACGTACTCAATCCTGTGGGCTAACCGTATGGTTGATAACTAACCGTTTATTACCAGCAATCTTTTTCATTTAAATTATATGTAAACGTTCACTCAAAAAAAAAGACAGCTTATGGTCGGTTACATAGTTTAATAATATTATTCTGTGTACACATTATACATTAAAAATAATAAATAATAACAAATAAAGGTCTAACATCTATATTGAAGTGCGAACCAGTCATTACCTGGTCCGTAAATCTTCTGATCCTAATCATATCCTTTTCTTAAAAATTGTAATGAGGTGATCTCGTATACATTATTGTCGAAAACCTGAATCTCTGCGACGGCACTGCCTAAATTTAAGTTTTAGTAGCTGATTTTTTTTTTCATCATCCAAATGGTAATTCAAAATTCCCAAATGACTAATTTTATTTCATGCTACTCTTTATTTCTAAATACTTTTAAATATTATTGATAAATCAGAGAATGTGAATTTTAAATGATTTTTTACTATTGAGATATAATTATGTTCTAAACACGTGGCCAAGTCGGCAGGTGGCCAACTTATGAAATTATATATAATTTGGACCCCCTGTTTTGTTCACAATACTAGTGCATATGTGAATAAAGTAAATTTTCAAAACAAACTGAAATAAGAAAGAAAAATTAAATTTATAAATGCTGAAAGATCTTTTGTGGATCTAAAAAAATTAGAAAATGAACACGTCAAAGATCTTAAATTGTTATTCATCAAAAATAATTAGTAGCCTTAAAAAGGGCCGATACGTATGCAATGAGAGAAATTGGATGGAAATTCAGTCTTGTATCTCAAACAAACTGTCCATTCGAGGAGGCTGGTGACTGGATGTATATCTCAGTAGTTGCGTCAGATGGTGTAGAGCTTCTTTATGAGTTGGCATTAGCGTAATATTGTCATTCACTGTATCTTCGTTGTCACTATCATGACATTCGGCATCCAAGTGTTGATTTTGCTGTAAAATTATTTCAAAAATTTCCTCGGATAATGGGTATTTCTTCATGAAGAATTAACTCAGCATCGATATGTATAATCTCGTTAACTGGGAGTATGTCATTTTGAATTCCAGGCGGAAAAGAATTTCTGCTAAAATATCCTGCCAGGCACTGTTTACCCAACGAATCGCGTGCAAGACTGAAATTTATTTAAGAAACTGAGATCATGTATCGCAGTTTTCAGGAACGGCGAAAATATGTTGTAGCATTTTCTTACAATAATGAGCTTTAACAGCTCGTATTATTCCTTGATCTAGCGGTTAAACTTTTGATGTGGACGAGGAGATGAAAGAAATGATAGGAGAAATAAAAAGAGGATTAAAATGCACAAACAAAAGTGATTTTAGTAAAGGGAGGGATAGAAATGGGTGGGATGAGGATTGTAAAGTTAAAAAGAAAGAGGTCAGAAAGAAACTAAGAAAGTGGAGAAAATAAAAAATAAATGGGGAAGAATGTAGGAGGAAAAAGACAGAGCATTCTGAATTGCATGATCAAAAGAAAGAGGAAGAGAATAAAGGGTTTAAAGGAGAGGCGAAGAAGGCTAGGATGGAAGAAGTAGTATGGAAGGTAGTAAATAGAAAAATAAAAAGAAGAAAATTAGTAAACCAAGATATTGAAATGGTACAATGGAAAAAATATTTTTGGATTAGCTAGGAGCAGTAGAGAGAAAAGTTAAGAAAGGAGGAAAAAATGGTAGAGAAAGAGATGAAGAAGAGAACATAACAAGGAAAGAAATAGCCAAGGTGTTAGGAATAATGAAGGATGAAAAGGCGCCTGGTATAGATGAGATTCCAAATGAAGTATGAAAATATGAAGGAACAGAACCAGAGGAATGGGCATGGATATGTGTTATCGAATATGGAGAGAAGAGGGGTGGCCAGAGTTATGGAAAGAAGGAGTAGTGATACCAATAGTGAAGAAAGGCAAAGGTGAGGACATTAAACGCTGATGCCAACACTGTATGAAGTATATATAAGTGTTTTTTCGGAGAGATTGAAGAAAGAAGTTAAGGGAAAAAGGATAGAGCACCTATTTAATAAATTAGAGAATTTAATGGGGAAAAGGGGCAATGATAGCAATGTTAGTCGACTTGTAGGCAGCGTTTGACTCATTAGACCGAGGCGAAATGAAAAGTAATTTGATTAATAAAGAAAGTATCGGAAATTTTTAGAGAGACAAAAAGCAGGGTAAATGTAGGAAAGCAAGTTAGGCAGAAATAGATATATACACTGGCATACGTAGACGACATAGTTTTGATGGCAGAGGATGAAGAAGGGATGGCGGGCCTAACTACAGCATTAGAGGAACATTTAGGTGGGACAAAGCTCAATTTAGATGTAGAAAGGACAAAGATCATGAGGTTTATAAAAGAAGGGGGGAGACATAAAGAATGAACGTGAAGCTGGAAGGGAATAAAGATAGAAGGAGTAAAGGAGTTAAAATATTGGAGATATATTTTGCGAAAAAATGGAGATAAAGATCTCATATAAGAGAAGGAATAAACAAAACAGAAGGGGTAATGAAAGAGATATGGGAAATAAGAAAAAGAAGGTTCAATCAAATTGGAGAAGGAGAATGTGGTTATTCGATACGCTGGTATAGCCTGTATTAAGTTATGGGGCAGAGATTTGTGGATGGAAAGAAAAGAAAGATATTGAGAGTTTTCAAGAAAGGTTACATATAATTTATTACAGATATCCTGTAAACTATTCCTATAGTAAATACAACATCTAGCTTGATATAGCGTATATTTGTTATAAACGATTTTTTTCGATCTCTTTAATAGTTTAATGGGGAAAGCACTCAACCGGAAATCGTAAGTTCTGTGGCTCGATTTCCAATTGAGCGATTGTTAGAAGATCTTTTTTCAGAAAAATATAATTTAAAAATTTAAAAAAAAATTATTTTCTATCTTATCATAAAATGGCGTTAAATAACAGTTACACAAAATAAAAAAAGTTGTCTGCGCGAGACAAGTGACTAGGCTAATCTTATGCATTTTGAGTCGTTGAAACCGAAACTGGCCTCAGAATTTCTCTTACACGTCCCAGTTGTCCCCCGCATGCAGAAAATAGAGGAAAACCTAGGGATATTCTGGAAATTATTTTAATAATACCACTTACGTTGTACGGGGTAAAATAACATAATATCATATCCTTTGCAGATTTCCGTGCTAAAGCTACATTTGAACACCAAATTATTCGGGCTTGTTCCATTTTCTCTCTATAAGCAAATAGTAAGGAAAAGCCTAGGGACTTTCTGGTTACAACGGCTTACAAAAAAGTTGTACCCCTCGTATAAATTTATGTAATCTGAGATAGACCTTTCATTTTCCTAGAATAACCCAAGCTAGGGAAAACAGAAGCCACACTAGAGAATTTTTGTGTAATTAAAAGTTACAGATATTGAAAGTCTTGCTATAAGTCTTTCGGTGCTCTAGCCTACCGTTGAGTTTAAACACAATCTTACAAATAAATTATTAGTATTATTTGCATATTATTCTCTTTGAAATAACAAAACCTGAAAATTAATTTCTTCAATTATCTTAGACTAAATAACTTATTACTACTACTAATCACCAGGGTTTTAAATGCGATCTTTGCCCGTCTGGTTGTTACCAAAAAATTAACTTTAAGGAACAATGCGAATTTATGCATAAACCAAAATGTACCAAAAGACGTTCGCAGAAAAATTAAATATGCTTGATAGAGGTCAAATAGAATAATATATTTTGATTTGTTTACCATTAAATGAGTACGCTGTGGAATGAAACCAGTGAAATAGCATTGATAATAAGCGGCCAAGTATTTCAGGGGGTGTCTCTTTTGTGGGTTTGCAGAGCCCAATGAGAAGCCACACACCATATCGTCCGAGCAATTGTCTGTCTTCCAATGGTGTTGCATCACATAACCCAAGACGGTGAATTCTAATATTACCTGAAACTGCTGCAACTCCTGCTATATTAGATTTACTGTTGCTTACTTCTGATGCATCCCTATTACTGCCAAGAACAATTGGCTCAGCCTCCTTGAGTAGACTGAAAAAAATGAGAATAGCATGATTCATAAGCTGCAAAAAATTACAAACAGCAATAACCTTTTCATATTTTAAACATTATAATACTACTTTATCGATATATGCTTATAAAGTCTAATGATTAAAAGGACCGAAATGCGTACATTCCTACAGAGCATAAGTGTATTTAGAATTATTCGCCTATAGCGGGCGGCTATTAGAAATAAAACATCGTATTTATGAGAATTAGCGTAATTGCCCTCTAATTAATTATTTGTATTATTTGTATTATTATGGTCACAGGAACCATAAAACTGCATTGTAATATACAAGGTGGACGCCCTAGGGCTTAACAAAAAGTATGAAACCCGTCTTACAAGCCAATGCTATTCTTATGGGCGTGTATGTTAGGTTGCCTACTTTTTGGTAATCCCCAGCGTGTCCACTCTGTATAATTAGAAATATTTTCAAATATAGCCGATCGTTATAAGTCAAAATTAGAAAGAGTATTGAATAGATTGACTAGGACAGTGTTCGGCTAACTACTGCCGCGTGGATGACATAGCAGTCGTGAAGGGACGAGTCAAACTCTCGTGGCAATACCTACTGTCAGCAAGTAGGTCCCACCCACCACGGACGCTTCCTTTATCACGAGGATCGAGTAACAGGGATTCAAATCCAAAACAAGATGTTTTCATCCCTGTTCGTGTTTAAGGGTTATGCACAAGAATGGGGGGGGGGCAGTCTGACTATAATTGTGTTCGAAAGATTGAATGTTGCCGGGGAAGGTGGTAACTTGCAGCCAGAATTGTGGTTAAGGATAAAGCAGATAACTGGGGAGTGTGTGATAGCGAATACTATATTGGAAAGAGGATCGTCCTTGCGTTTACATTCGAGTTTGAGGAAATTGATTGCTGTTGAAAATGATGATGAAATTACGATATAGCAGAAAAGGGAGGGGGAGATGAGTTAAAAAAAGTGCAGGTCGAACATTACTTGAAGCCCTTACAGGGGACTGTGCGGGGAACTACCAGTCGGGACGTACCGCATATCCTAGTCTCCAGCAAACAGCGTAGAGGGAGACGGTAATGTTCTGATTGGACTAAAAATCAGGTTCACTGATTGAACCAAAGAGGATAGAGGCAGTAAACCGTAAGCCGTTGACCGATTTTGCACTGGCACCTCCGAGATTTCAGGCGAGACATGTTGAGATGTTTCGGAGCGCACGACGAGGGCGGTAGCTTGAGTAGCCTTGTCTTCACGACGACGGGCGCGTTGTCGAGGCCCGAGAACGGCACGCGCGATAGGCGTTTAGAGTTAAAGGTTGAGGAAAGTCAGCGAAAACCGGTCGGACATCCTAACCCGTGACAAGACATCCGCGATACGCGTTCAGCCAAAGCCATTCCGGTCGTCCCTGACTTACATTGTTTGCATTTGCGGAATAAATCTGCAATCAACAAATAAAAACTCGTGAATAAGATTTAATGAAAACCGAACAAAACGCGTGAATGAGTGGGGCGATTCAAAGAAGAATAAAGACAAAGTTTCGATGGGAGAGGGGGGGGGGGCATGCAAGAATATAAGCTGATAGTGGTGTTCACATTAACGCGACAATTTCAGATTACCAAAACCTTCAGAAATAAAAAAGAGAATATCTCATTGCACATTCGTAAAGAGTTACGGAGTGGCCGGGGGCAAGGTTACACAAAAGCGAAAGTTTTATCCGATAAGTACAACAATTGGTCAATACATAACGAATAGCTAAGAAAATATGTCATTGAACACACATAAAATAAATAAAAACACAAGTTCCGGTTATCCTGTCCTACAAAAGAGTTTAGTTTACCAGTTCAAAACATAATGAATCGAATTGTTGATATGAATAAGATAAACAAATATAAGAAAGAAGGTAGATAATAAGCAACAAAATTATCAAAATTTATAAAGACACGAAATCGAAATTGTTATCAGGTCCATGCTATCCCGCTCTGGTAGTGCGGTTTAACAGATTCAAGATGGCACGGTTAGCAAACATATTACATGGATCATTGGAAAGACAGTCAGGATAGAAGAGATGCGGGAAGAAAGAGGGGAGGTAAGAAAGAAATGAGACAGAAAAAAAAGAAAAAAATACTTCCGATACGGTAACGAAACTCGGCCTGATACTGAAAGAAGCGTGTTGGTATTCGGGTAATTATAATCTATCGACGAATATAAGCTTGGTAAAATTTTTACACCGTAGAAGTAAGAACCTGGAAAGGGATCCAGGTCGTGAAACTAAGAAGATTCTTATTTTGAAGAACACTCGATTTTTATTTTACACTAATGCACTATGTAACTGTACTGACAAAATATGAACCGGATGGTTTAAAAGTCGGAGATCAACTCTTCTCACGTCGATCGCACGCAGGCGGACCCGAGTGTAGGACGCTCTTAGCTTGGAGGGAGGGTGGGACCCAGGCTGCTAATTGGCCAGTTACGAGAAGGATAGAGAGACAATAACGTAGGAAAAATTTTAGGAAAATTTTTTTTTTTAATTTTAGGAAATATAAAAATTAAATTAAATTTTATATCACATCAAAACGGTAAAAGTAAAAATAGAAATCATGTTGTTGTAAAAAACCTATAACCTATTAAATCCTGCTAAAGGAAAAACAATAAATGCAAAATATGTGTAGAAAATATATATGTCAAACATCCGCAGATTGTAACAAAGCCTATTTTATTCATTCGCCTTAATATGTATATTCATAATCAAGTTAATCTTAATAAAATTTATGTCAAATATATTTCTAAAATATGTAACTGAACTACAATAATGCCCGACAACTGTTGATTTTGAATGTCTTTAGTATAATTTAAGATATTAAAGTTCACTACATCCTTTGTTTTTATTACTCACCTGCCTAACCTGCCTAACCTTTAGAAAAAGAGAAGATAAATTATAGATTTTCATTCGAGTAACGAACTGAGAGGACAGGTAGATGTAGGCTAGCCGAATTTTTGGCTTACAGATAGCTGTTTGCCATATTTATAGAAAAAGTTTCTAAGAGCTGGAAAATAACAATTAGAGAAAGCGAAATCGTTATGAAGTACCGAATAATGTAACTATTTTCCAACTGATCCGATTTCTGTTTTATATTTTCTTTACAGTTTCTAAAATGCTTTGTTGTTTCAATTTTTTTCTTTTGTTTTTCTTTTGTTTTTGACAATCACTGAGTTTTAAGTACGAGTCGCATGGGTAAAAACGCAACCGTTGGCTGCTCACCGGGAGTAAAATGTAAGTGAGATTCCCGCATTCCAAAACCTGTAACTGGTGCGATTGAAATCTTGACTACAAGCGCAGGAGAGGAACAATTCGGTTTTAGTCTTTACGAAAATACTGAGTTGTGTCGGTGCATTTCTTTTAACTGAAGTTAGTGTCTTTTTTCTTTCTTTCAGGGCGGCATGTCGAGTATTGCATGGTGTAATATGCAAATAAAGAAGTAAAATTCTTCATTGGAATGATTTAATTTTTCTAAATAAAATGAGGAAGATCGAAACCACGTTTTAACTTCGTTCATCCTTCGTTCGTCCCTCCTATTCCCCTTACCTGCACTCTTATGTCTCTCAAAAGATTTTTTGTTTCCACTTCGCCTGTTTCACTCTCCACTTTCACTTCCTTAACCACTTCTCAATTTGCACGTTTTTTTAATTCTCTTGAACTATTTCCTCATTCTTCCCCATACAGAAAAACATTTCAACTACTTATACATGCCTAACTGAAATTTTTAATTTGTGAATGAGGCACTTGTTCTGACTGACAAATTAAATAACCGGCTTACTAATAATGAATTACCCAAAATTGTTTTCAAGAAAGCGCTTCACTTAAACTACAAATACATTTCAGGGAGTCACCTGTCACGCAGTCACTCTCAGGGACAGTGCTATGATGCCTTATCGCCTATACCCCTAGTCAATCACCTTGATTTATTAGGTTCTAATTTATTGAAATTATGAGCATATCAATCCAACGATCATTCATTAAGTCAGAAATGCAGAATGGAGCACTTAAAAACATTGCAGAACGAAATCCTGATCATTATTAACAATGGCACACAAAATAATTGTAATCTATATATCATTGTAGTATTGGTCTAGCATAGACAAAATCTCTATTGACTAGAATTTTGGCTTCCCAGTTTTTTTTCTTAAACCCTTAAACCGAAAGACGTTTTTTTCACTGAACATAATTCTTTTTACAGCCTTTACATTCAAAAAGATTTTCCCAGGCTTAGGTCTCTAACATTTTTTGTTTGCAAAAGTTATTAATAATAAAAATTTAATATTACAGCATGATCAACATCTTTTTCGCGAATGGCTAAGTATATTTTGAAGATTTTGGCGTTGAAATTTGTTTTAAAAACTAACATTCCAGAAATCTTACTTGCGAATAATAAAACAGTGAACTTGTGTTTATTATTTTCTACTTTTTATACAAAATTGAACTTTTTTCTATGAAAAGAAAAAGAAAATGTTGAACTTTGTCCTACTTTCTTCTGGAAAGAAATTCAAAAAGAAATACTGAGTAGTTTCTATTATTTCTAGGGATATGCATTCTTTAGTCCGTTGCGCAAGCGCTCAGAGCATGTTGTATTTCACTTTTAAAACACCGTTTGTTTCTAACTGTAAAATATCCGAATGAAGATTGAAATGCGAGACAGGTATGATATAATTCTTGGACTCTCTAAAGAGATTTACCTCTAAAAGGAATAAAAAGAAATTCACTACACAACTCCGTTGAGAACAAAAGAATCTGATATTTAAGGAAATCTGAAAAAGATATGTCTAAAATTGCAAATTCTGTGAAGAACTCAAAACTTAATAATAGATTTGATGCTTTAACGATAATTCATTATGATAAAGAGAGATATTTCCGGTTCTAAATGTGTATAAAACTAACCATTTTTGCCAACGTTATGTGAACATTGCAGCTTACTTCTTCAGGGCTAACCTGAAACTGAGAATAAGGGTATGTTGTTCTTATGTATCCGGGAGGACGGGAGGCCAAATCGGATTGGTATTGTAACCGTTATCCCTATTGATGTCATTAGGACGTTTTAAGATTTAGATTGCTTCCCTATGCTTTCTTGGAAAAATATTGTATTTTTGCGACGATAGTTGTTTTGTCAAATAAAATGTTATGTCCTGTTTAGATATGATGATCAGATCGTGCTGATTCTGGGAAATGTTGCAGCCTGACTTTACTAACATGCAGTGCGATATTCAGAACTTTTTCTTTTTTCGGTGGTGGCCTAAATATGGTTTGCATGTTGTGTTTGTTGAGAATTCTTCTTATTGTTTCTGTGATGCCTTTAATGTAGAGTAGGCTGGTTCTCGTTTTTCTCTCTCTTTCTTTAATAGATTGTGTTGACTTATCGTTTTTAGTGTATTTTCGTGTTGCTTCATTAATTTATTTGTTCTAGTAATTGTTCAGTATTAGGATTTGTTTAACGTTTTGTAATTCCTATTGTAAGTTATCTTTACCTGTTATGGAAACAGCTCTGTATACAAGAGAGTTAATCCCCGATCGTTTTTGAGATGGGTGGTGGTGGGTTTTGTATGGGTGGGTTTTTTGTAAACTTTATGTCCTAATGTGTTATCCGATATTTCTCCGTCTGGTTCCATTTCCATGCTGACCTGACTATTGGAATGTAAAAGATTCATGAAATGAAAAAGCTTATTTAGTTCATCTAGTCCATGTTGCCAGATGACAAAGTTTCGTCAACTTAGCGGAACCCTAATTCCATCTAAAGCTTAGATTGCTTGAAGATTTAGATTCCTAGATTTAAGCTCCTAGATCCCTCTTTTCTAAAGAGGGATGTTACGTTGAAACTCACCATGATGTCTTCATGTTCATTGTTCATTGCGTTGACCATCGGCCTGAATGCAATGTTGTTTTAATGGATTTATGAGATTCCGTCATGTCTTGGAGAGATAGAATTAGTATGTATTAATTCATATATTGTAAGTTAGAAGGTCCATTATTTTGTTTTTATGTTGTTATTTTTTGTGGGACGCTCTCGCTAATCACATACATCTTAGAGAGTATACATAACATGCATATAATGAACATACATATGAACGTATGTTCATGATAAAGAGAGATATTTCGGGTTTCAATCATGTACGTCCTGAAGAAGCGAGCTGCAATATTCACGGAACGTCGGCAAAACATCTTAGTTTTGTATAGGAATGGAACCTGAAATATCTCTCGTCATCATAATGAATGATTGTGAAAGCATTACATCTATTATTAGAGAACTCTACGGTGAGAGTTTTCTCACTAAAACTAACACATTTAGTAAGCTCAGGACTTCTCAAGGTAAGCTGCTAGCATCTTTAGCTTTTTAGAAACGGTGCAGGGACAACAATATCGTCCTTAAATTTTTTAAATTAAAAAATCATTTGGTAATATCGAAATCCGACTCAATTCTACATAAAACAATTTTGCTTCTTTTGAAAGAAACAATACAACATGCCAAATTTCTATTGCACACTACCTCCAAATAACTATTAAAACTTCACCTTTTTCTATCAGACAATCTCAGAAGTGACATCTCTAACCATCCTCTCAGCATCAAATCAAATCTCTAATCTCACCTGCAATAGCCAAGGTCTTTATGGCACATCTAGAAATCAAAATTTTTAACTATTCCAAGCTTAAACCGAAGTTTTGGTTCCGTTTTGTTGACAACAATTTTGTATTCTGGCGACGTATACTAGATGAACTAAATAAGTTTTTCGATTTCATCAATCGAGTACATCCCAAAATCCAGTTCATCATGGAAATTAAACAAAACGATAAATTGCCTTTCTTGGCCGTACTATTTTACAAAATATCTGATAACACATTAGGATATTACGTATTCATCACTTAAAACTTGCCAAAAAAACTAAGATAATTCGGTTTTGGAGTTTTAAAAAAGCACTTTTATTATTTTCTAGACCCCGGAAGGAATGCAGTGGTAGCGGGAGAAGGTGGAAGTCACTGGCTTTTTAAAAAAATACGGAACTGCTAAAAAGTGAGAGTAAAATATCACTGGATCGTTTAGATAAAAGTCACATCTGTTTTGACGGGAATTTTAAATTTGAATCAAAAATGTAATTTGTAATATTTTTTTGATGTTTTATTGATAAGTTCAAATTATTTGTGAATGTAGCATAATCACTGCAATTTGAAAAAATAATTAATTATTTTTGAAATAATAAACGTTGTCTCGGAAAAGAAAAAGTGTACAGGTGATAAAAAGCTTTTGTCAGTTATACATTCTTCCTTTTCCGAGATACTGCAGATAATGGTGATACTGTTGCAGTTTCCAAACATTCGGAATTGTCTATACACAATACAAAGAACAAGAAATTCATAAATTGCATTTATCATTCAAATTTGAAATTCCCGCAAATACAGATGCCAGTTTTACCGACCGTGCATTCTGATAGTAGAATTCAGTGTGCTCTAGCTATTATTGCCATTAGCCGTACGTCAAAGTCCTTTTTTAAAACTTCACAACCGAGTTATGCTAGGTGGTTAATAAGTTTTGAGTGGTTCGCAGATTTTGACCATTTTTGTGCATCCCGCTTCAACAGCCTGAATTGAACAAAAATAAAAAATTTTTATAATCAATTGGCAAATTTTTTAAGCAAATTCGATGTGTATACGCAGAAGGTGAATTTCTGAACTATAATTTTATAATCAATATTTTTAACGTAAGAATCGTCAAAATCCGCTTCTATGTTCACGAGATAGATGTTGATCATGTTGTAACATTAAATTTTCACTGTTAATGACTTTTGCAACAACAATGAATTTCTGGCGAACAAACTCTCAAGACTTCGCTTTAAACATAAGGGCTATAAAAAATTCATTTTGCAGCGAAAAAAAACAACTTTTGAGTTATGCTTGCCTAGTTGGTATAATTTCACATAAACATGAAATTCAAACTTGTATATAAAAAACTGGCAACTACTTCTGAAACAGATCACACTTACTTGTGGAGAAAAGTCAAAAGTTGAGACATATATTTTATATAAAAAATAATATAACATAAAATATAATGTTGCATATAATCACATTTAGTTCTCGATATAACTTTCTTTCATCTCTCTGAAAGATTTTAATTCACTGCCATCTTGCAATACTTTTATTACATTGACGCAGCCTAGCAGTAAAAACATCAAATCTCTTATGTAAAGTGAATCGGGCCAATCTGCTCTTTACTATTTTGGTATAATTTGCAACCCATTTTCCTCGAGAAAAAGTTTATATACAGAAGAGCTTTCACCTGCCACACAGTTAGTTAGAAGAAATCCTTCATTACAAATCCTTAAAGGTTTTTGTGTTAAGGCCACTGTACGGAGACATTCAAGTACAGTATTCCGACTGAGAATATAATACGTAGAAGAGAGAACGTACAACTTCATACTCAGCAATCACAAAACACGTTAAAGTTTATGTTACAGTCAATAAATTTAAAGTTTGTCTTTCATAACGATTTGAAAGATAGCTAGCCGCTTTCAATTTGGTGGTCCAAAACGTTTTAGTTTAGACGGCAGGTGCTCAGTAAAAGGTGGAGTCCACGCCAAGTGAGAACAAGAATTTTCTTTATGGAGTGGGATTTGGTTGCAGCTCGTCGTATACAGTTATATAATAGTGAAAAAAATTATCTTCAACGAATTTTGAAAATTCGAAAAAATGGCGGAGTTTTAGTAGTTCGAAATTTCTTGTAACTTTTTTCTTAATATTCCATATCTTTGGTTATAATTAACTGATTTAACTTTCTGAACTCTAAAATTGTTCTTCTTGACATCTACATTTAAATAAAAGAACTTATTTTTGAAAGCAAAAAATTTGACATTTTTCAAAAATTCAAATAACTAAACTCACGTTTTTGAAAATACATGTCCTCCGATTTTTAAATTTTTTTAAATAAGAAGCCATACATGTGTTCCACAAGTTTTGAAAGTTGTATCTTATTACACGCAGACGCGACGCAGCTACTAACAACACCTTTCCTAGCGAAAAGTTTTCATAGTTTAAACATAATTAAAAACAATTGAATAAGTAAGAGCGACATACAAACAAAAAAGTTAGCATGGAATAAAATAACGCACTACTGAGTTCCGCGAACCTGGCTTCTATTGCAGAAATTCTACATAAAGATCTTTGAAATGTCCTTTAGCCCATTTGTAAATTTCTTTAGCATTTGTAATCTGATTGTGGTACGGACGTTAAAGGTTTGTTTGAGCAGCCGCTACTGCCTACTGTGCCCCTGACCCATCTGAATTGTATATAACAAAGTTCACCTAATCGTAATCTTAATTGTACAAACTTTAAAAATCTAATTGTTTACTCAGAAAAAGCGACCTTAAAAAGTGCATGAAGCTATCTACAATTACATAAAATTAAATGTTTTTAAACGTTTATTTTCTTTTTATTTACTTTCACGAACTCGCAATTGTTTTTTCTGGTATTATACGACCAAAAAATCTTTTACGTCCAACATCATTTGTTCTGTCAAAAGTTTTTCTCGCTGTTGTGCCTGTCAAAGATAGAAATTCTTTTGAATTGATTAATTTTTTAACGGTACAAGCCATGCGAATAGAAGAATTCAAAACGGATTGACATGTCCAACTGTTCGGCAAAATTCTTAAAATTGTAATTTGTCTTTTGCTTAATACAGCCATTTCAAGATTTTCCTACAAAAATTTAATGTGATATCATTTTCATGAACAGGATTTTCGTCAAGAAGTCTGCAGCGTCTAGTTTGGCAAACTTCTTTAAAGGCGTCTTGCTTTTGTTTATTAATTTTTAGCTAAAGAAAATTGATCTCAAGTTCTGCGAGAATTCGTAAACAGGCTTCTGAGGAAGAAACAGCTTTCTCCTTGCCTCATTTAAAAATATTAGTGTCACTTTCAAATAAAATATTACTGTCCACGTTTATATCAATTTGTTCCCAGAATTCATCTTTATGAATTACAGACGATAGAAATCATGATCCCTAGATGTATCAGAAGAAGGAGTTTGTCATTGCGAAAATTTTTTACGGCAACTATTACAAGTAAAATGTTTTTTTTGGTAATAAATGGACAATTTTTGCGAATACTTATCGGAACAGGCCTAATATTTTTTCAATATTACTGTGTCCAGATATGACAAAAGAATGATAACATCTTTTACTAAACTGGCATTTTGGCCACGATGTATCGAGATACGAATAGATACAAGTGCGAGTATTTAACCTCGTTTCAATGAACAAAAACAAAATAATTGCGAGCAAGCAGTGTCGCTAATGTGATGTTTACGCTAAAACGGTACGTATGAAATGTGTGTCGCAAATCTAAAAAACAAAAGAAAATTGCAATTGACGTGGCGCGGTGTGATATAATGATGGTCGCTTCGTCGTGTAGAACCTTACGTTTAATTTATTTTCTCATTAACCACTGGCGGTTATAAGATACATTTTTTTTAACAAAAATTCTCTTATTTAAAAGCACATGTCGATATGAACAATTTCAGGACTTAAAAGTCAAATCGTTGAATTAGAACAGAAGAAATGGAATATTAAAAAAAGTTACAAAAAATTTCGAACTCACATATCGCCGCCATTTTTTTGAATTTCCAAAAATCATTTAAGGAAATTTTTCTTCACTAATATAGCTGTATACACTGAGTAACAGCCAAATCCCATTTCATGAAGAAAATTCTTAGTATCACTTGAGATGGACGATTGTGATAGGCGATCCTAACCGAGTCCGTGAAGAATCGAGGGCAAAAGTATTCGATCTTTGATTCGATTCTTCGCAAGTCGATGCATCGATGCATCGATACTTTTTTAGATGGGTTCGACCGTCGATCCGCTATATATTTTGCACAGACATTATAATCCTAGATGCGGCACTTCACCAATGCGAACCTATAATTAGTTCTAAGAACTAAAAATGCCTTTAGTTTAAAAGAGACAAATATATTTTTCTCTACTTTTTTAACTAATATCACTTTTTTAGTTCTTGGAACTTATTATAGTTTCTTTATAGTGAAGTGCCGCGTTTAGGTTTTTAATATTTTTGAGCAAATAAAGTCATCAGTGATTTAAAACTTCGTTATTTTTTTTCTTTCTAAATTCATGTTTCTATATTCGTTTGTAATAACTTTAAAATTGCGTAATGAAAATGATTAATCTGTAGCTTTAATATTTTTTAAATTGTATCAATAAGCGTGTCTCTTCATTTAGTAACCTTTAATTTACTTTTTAGTAAAACATGTATGCACAATAGTTATCCCAAGAAGAAGCAATATTATAATAATCAATCTCATTTTTGGAAAAAGTAAGCTTCATATTCAAACAAATCTCACAAATCTATTGCGCACGTTCCAATCAAATAGTATCGATACTTTCTAGACCGATTTTTGAACTCAGATGGGATCGACAGTATTTAAAGTATCGATTATCAAGGATTGATACTTTTTCTCAGGATCCCCTATTACCACCCAGAACAGATTGTAGCCTTTGTAAATTACTATACCCTAATGATTTCTTGCCTTAGTCTGTTACACTTCAGAGCATTATTTCTGTAGGCTGACTTAGATGTTTCTGTAGAGAGGAGCTCTCACGTGGGTATACGCACGGCCTATTGTGATCAACAGTGTGGACTGCAGAAATGGTCCAATTGAAGTATAGGTGGTAAGTTGTCTCTTTGTAGTTCAGCTGCTGAGATATATTTGTAAAATGGCATCCATTCCTACAGTAGATTAAGGTTCTCGGCAATCTGCTGGTTTTTGACCTCTGCGACACCATTGTTCCTATGAGTATATTCTTTTGTTAATTTCTGGTGCTGACTATCTTGTCCTGTATGGCCACAAAAAGTTCTTCCGTTTCGCAAAAGAGATTAAAGTATAAATTACCTTCGACAAGGAGTGATTTTCTACATTTATATTGAAGTTTCCCTGCATTTTTTGTCCAGAGACTGTTTGGCAAACTTCTTGACCATCTGCAAGACATTTAGAAGCAAGACATTTAGATGGACTAACGTTTTTTCTTTACTTCTGATGTTAAAATTCAAGCCAAGGGTCTCGGCTACCTGCACAATTCGGTTATAACGACATTGGATACTCAGAAGTTCGCGTCCGCCTTGACGGCGTGAGATGTATTATCGCGGAAAGGACGAATTTATATTCAAGCTCTTATGTTTATGCATTTTCTTACGCGTAGTGATATGAAAGCCCACAAGCTCTGAACTACCCCACTGAACTACCCCACTCGAGTAGAGTAGAACCGGGCTCGCTGATAACTTTTTGAACGCCAAATCCAAATTCCATTCCAATATCTCTTCTGGACTTCTTGACGATATTCAAAGCACTCTGAAGTTTGATTTATTAGATGCATAGATCTTTAGATCATCCATATAAAATACATGCGTGTTCTTATTCTCGCGATGATTTTCATCGCCACAGAGGTTTCCCGAAGAATTTCATAGTGCAAGGAAGGTGACGTATGTTCTTACACGATATTTTCCAGACGAGATAATAAATCTAGTTTTCTAATGGTGACATCAACATCACGAAGCATCTCATCATAAGTTTATGAGAGGTTGACTCGAAAAAATTCCGGCAGTTAATCCAGGCAATTGAAGGTACACGCTGATAGGCGTTTGCGACTTTACAGACGCACCTATCAATCAGCAGGTTCTCTCGACTGCCTGCTACACATTTTTTCGAGCCATGTTCGTACATCTCTCTCAACACAGGCTATATTCTTCGGGCAATCCTGTTGTTTATAAGAGTTTTAAAGATATTATACACAGTTTTCAATAGGGTTGCTCTAAATCGCTTCTTTTATTTAAAGGGTGAGGATCCCCCCATTTAATTCTAAATCCGAAAAATGAAATTCCCTAATTTTTTATTTTAACAGGTACCGGTTTTGACTTAAATTTTCCCATATAAAATGCATTAGGAAAAATCACTTTTTTGATTTATTGGAATAATATTAGTCTATTGGAATATTTATTATCATTGGTTAATTAATTTTTAATCATTTAAGCAAATGGAATTTAGTTAAGCATAGTAAAAATCGAATCCCTGGAGTTTCGGCTAGACGTCTCAGCACCACGCTGCTACTTTTCTTATTTACGGCTCTTGAAACGTTTGTAATAAGATTGCGGCCTGAAACTAACATTTATTTCTACAACTCTGAGATTAAGTAGGCGTAATGATGTAGAATTAACTCGTTCTTTCCTCTTTGCGATTTTTTGACAGGCCAGGCGTGGCCATGAGCTATTGCGAACTGCAAATTGCGGTCGACTCCCCTTTCCCTCTTTTTAAAAATTTATGTACTTCCACACATGGCATTCCCGGCCTTAAAATACAAAATTGTATTAACGAGAACCATACTGCTCCTTTATTTTCTGATTGAACAATAAATTGTACACGCCAAGCTTATTGCTTATCGGCATTCACTTATATACGAGTAAGATGAGTAACATATCGTTGACAACCTGAATTTTTTTTCTGTTGCTGAACTATCTCCTCTACTAACAAATTTAACTAAAGGGCAGAAGCCACAAACTTGACCGACGGCCAGTTGATCGCGCTTTCAGTATCCGATTGGCGTATGTGCGTCTGGCGCCCCACAACACTTTATGAAATTTTGATGTTTTACCTAGTAGTATTTTCTTTGATAATGGGCGTTACCTAGTAAGAGTGAGTTCGGTTTGGCTAAATCTCGTGTCCTTGTGGAACAAACTTATAAATTACTAAAGTAATATACAAATCAGCCTTCCATGAAAAGGATGCGTTTTTTCACATCTAGGCATTAGTTAAACCTCGTGTCCTCAAAGAAATCGCTTTAATTAACTTTATGTACATGAAACACTATAGTTCCGTGAAAAAGACGTGGTTTTTACACTCAGTGAACTATTTCCACATAAATTTGGAACCAAAACTCCTGACATCTAGCTTTATTATATATTATATTATACTTGTAAAACGACAACTGTTTAAATATAATCAAAAATTAGTTGCCCTCCCTGCGGCATTATCGATGAACGTGTCGTGGAGCAGCCATGAACCGTGGAGGTAGGCGATGTCATGGGCCCTTGTTCTAAAACTAAGGCGTGTTATAAATATGTCTTGTTATTCCAAGACTTATTTACGAAACGGGTTGAACTCGTAAATCGCGTTCTGAAAACTATGATCGTATCCTTTCTCAGAGACAATCGTTGGGATTGGCATTTACACCCACCTAAATGTAGGTTTTCCTAACACAGCTGTTTACCACAACCTGAAGACTTTCCCCGCCTTCTTTAATTTCGGCCGTAAACATTTATCCTGCCAAACCCTGTTAAGAGAATTGGGATCGGGCATCCAGCATCAGGAACCCCGACCCGAGAAATAGGCGGTGAAATTTTCTAGGTTGGGCCATCTGCGTGATTGAATTTTCTGAAATTTGGATAGAGCATATGAGACATAAACCAAGTACTATAACGCTGATAAATGCCCTCGTAGACAAAAAGAATAGATTTCTCGGTAAGGAACACGTTAAGAACTTAAAATTTTGTACTGTATTGGCTTAGCTTGCGTTCAGTACTGTAAAACCGAATCCCCATCTTGTCAGACTTATTACGACTATGCATACGTTCCAACCAGCGCGATCTTGAAGTTAGGTGGTGGAGACCCGGGCTATTGCCCGGCTAAGGAGGCGTCACAGCGAGATGTCGAAGTAAGTAAGCCGGAGTTTCCAACTAATGACGCAACATCCCTTCCCAGTTTCCAACTAATGATGCAACATTCCTTCCCGTGAAGTTGTAAATCAGCCCATTTACAAGCAAGGCTACTTTTAGAGTTTCCACTTGAGCGTCTAACAAAGCATCAGAAAGAGTCCGCGGTAATAGCCGAGAAGCCCGCTCCACCCATTGACGAACAACTGAAAACAAAGAATACCGCCTAATTTCCGCCGGTAGTGGCTGGTTCCTCTGTGAAACAACAGAAATTTTTCGAGCGTTGGGAGTGGTACAGGGAAGGTCTCGACCTCTTTTCAAAAGTGATCCACTGCACCGGTGTGCAAGGAGTGAGGCCTTACCAAGGCAACGTGTCCGAATTGCAGCCACCTCTAGCGCTCTGAACTGGTGATAGCCAGCAGAGCAGATCCGCATCTGATTGCTGTTCTCCTTGTTTTTCACGAATAACCTATACTCTTTCTTTAATTATACTTACTTTAATTATACCCTCTTCCCAATACTACGGTTCTTGTTTTCTTCTATCTAGTCTTGTTATAGCGCTTACATTTAACGTATATTATTTAGCAGTTTTATTTATTGCATTTCGAGATTTCCTTAACCAATTGATTGAGAGGGTTTAGATGAGAAGGTCCTAGAAAAGATAAAACCTGGATAAGCTTTTTTTTTATTTTTGTGTACGGCATGCGGCGAGGCCTAAACAAGCGATCCTTCTTGTAACAATAAACACACAATGCATGCACCCAGTCAGCAAATCGCAAACACAGCATGCATGTTATCTTACAAGCACAAAGTAACTGCAGCTGGGATGCAGGACCTGTAGAGAACCCATTGCGCTTTCAGAATCAGGCCGTGTTGGCACATAATGCATGGACATAGTCAACAGATACGCAAACATGGCGTACACGTTATCTGTCGAGCTCACAGTAACTGCAGCTGAGCTGCATGAGGAGCTACCAATAACTCTGATTATATTAAAAGTACACTGCAGTTTTTGCAGCCCTGATGTTATTATCTTATTTTTAAACTTTTACTTTCGTTAAAATATTCGTACTGTTGGATAAAAAGTATTTCGGTTTCTCCTTGTCGTTGGACCGCTATTTAGCTACGGGGTCGAATCTTAAACGGTATTTATTGCAAAAGGGCCTACAGGTGTAATCATGCAAAAGTTGTCCCTGCACGTATCAAGTTCATATTACCACTACAGAATGGCATGATGTAAAATAAAATTCATCCAAAGAATAACTTAAAATTTTGATTTTTAGGGGAGTTATGGACAAGGAAAGTAAAATAAAAAAGTAATTTTTCTCGAAAACTACTCAACCGATTTTTATGGTCGAAATATATATTATAGACACCCGTAAGACTAATTTTTTTTTAAATCCTCTTATTGTCTACTTCAATATATATTTTACCCAAATTTTTCATAGGGGTACTTAATGGCTTAAAAACAAAATCTCGCGCGGGGCGCCGTGCGTGTATGTAGCGCAGCCTGCGATTCCAACCCGGCTTGTGTAATACTATTATTCTGATTCCGTTATTCACTTGTTTCGAGGTGATTGTCAAATATTTTCCCATCATCATACTGCCTGTTAGTTCAATAACTTTCTGATTCCGCGATTCACTTGCTTCGAACAGATCGTAAAATATTTTCAAGGGATTTTGATGTTTCCCATGATACAACTTGCTGGATCCGTTATTCACTTGTTTCGATCTGATGGTCAAATGTTTTCGCCAAATCTTAAAGATTTTCAGTACGCTAACTTTCTGATTCTGCGATTCACTTTTTTCGAACAGACTGTCAAATATTCTCATAGCATGTTGCTGTCTGCCACGATACTAACTTTCTGGATTCGTTATTCACTTGCTTCGAACAAAACTTGATTATCATCTGTCAGCAGTGATAATAGTACTACACACTTGTGCTTTAAAAACCTTATTCTTTGAATAATAAATGCTGGCTGCGACGCTTTCTTAAATAAAAAGAAAGGCAAAAAAGGGATAATCAATATTCAACTGAAGCAAATGATTTTTCTCTTTCATTAAACCGCGTAATAGTTATTAATGACATTTTATGCCACAATTGTCGACTTTCTATTTATTAGGAAAATCTTAATAATTCTGACGAGGAGAACGCCTCTCCTTCTGACAATGACTCAATTAATAATGATCCAACGCTTGAAATTAAACTTTAATCAAAATGATGAAATTCCTGATGTTAAACGCATTCAACTTCCTATTCAGAGACTGTTGCAATTCACAAATGTTCTTGCATCTGCTTCTCCACGTATTTGATAAAGGTCTTGGTCTCTTGAAGGTGCATTCTAATACATCAAGTATCACTGCATTAGAGTTGTCCAAAGTAATGGAAACCCATCTCTTAAAGAGATGTTGATCTCGCTTCGAAATAGCCAATCCCGTTCGATGACACAAGCACTCGTCTTTTTGTTCAAATTACCTACTGGGAACTTTAATAAAATGCTTGCTTTCATATTACAGTTGGAAAATGAACATGCTATATCCGATTATGCTGCCAGTGTAATGAATTGTTTTGAAAATGACGTTTTGCCACGTCACTTCGGTTTAGGTTCTCTTAACAGAGATAATCTTATTCAAGATTATACGACTGATATGGTAAAAATATTGTTCGCCATCGACGATTAATTATTTTTAATTTGAGACGAAACTTACGCTAGACATCAAAAGAGCACTAATAATGAGTTTCAGAGGAAATCTTACTCTGGGCAGAAAAAAGTTCCTCTCTGCATACCGTTCACTATTTGCACAACTTACGGCTGTATTGTTGAAATGCTGAGATGTATCTCTAAAACATAACCTCACAAAAAAATGTTGAGAATTTGTTTAACAATTTTTTTGCCTCTATATTTTGTTTTAAAAATTTTATAATTTTTTTTCTAATTAGTCTCACGGATAACTATAATATACATTTCGGTTATCAAAATCGGTAAAGTAGTTTTCGAGAAAAATGACTTTTTTATTTTAATTTCCTTGTCCATAACTCCCCTAAAAATAAAATTTTCAAGTTATCCTTTGGAGGAATATGCACTTGATACGTGCAGGCAAATTTTTCATGCTTACTCCCCCCCTCCTTGGCCCTTTAAAACATTTTTTGTTCCGTATGTTGTAGAAAGGTTCTATGTTAAAAAGCGTTTTCATTAGCACTCCTTGTACTCGTTACTGTCTCCGCGTGGGTAATTAGACGCGAATGCTCCATAAATTAAACATTTCCTGCATTTGTCATAAAAATATGATACGCCTCCACTTGTCTGACATGTCAGAGTAACTGATTATTTTTTTATTATGCATGCTTCACCTGTGCCGGCTTTTTTTCATCGCTAAATGTCACTATGAAGAAATAAGGCTAAAAACAATAAATATGCAGTGTATCACTTTATACCTGATAATTGCTTGCACCATATATGTCTGTGTTTGTCGATCCATTCTTGATATTTGAGGTAAAGCGGTATGAAAGATATGATCATTACCACGTCTATTGTTATGTCGGATATTATGACATTGCAAACAATACCGAATTGGATGATTTCCATTATAACTTGCGCATTCTGTAGAAAAGCACACACTTATTGCTGACTTATCATTTGCTCTACAATTCTGTAAGTAGAAAAAAACAGCAATGGTTATTTGTAATATATTTACGCCAAGTAGGTGAATTTAACAAGCGAAATGCTTGCAGCATGAACCACGGGCAAGAGCTGCAATCACACGAATAGCAATTACGTGGTATACAAGTGTATCATGAACTATTTTTTTCAACAACCTACAAAAATCTTCGCATTGAAACGTATTTCACCGCGTTCAAAAGATTTTCCCATGAAATCTGCTTTTTAATAACTTTAGATTTTAGATAGTACAAAACTTTCGTATGCGATACTTCGGATACCACGTCTCAATGTAAAATTATGTCTAAATGCGAAAAAACTTCCAAGTAAATGACTCTTATTCAATAAGAGATTTTAAGTTCATTAAAGCATTATTCAATCCTGAAGGCAAAAGAAGAGGAGTTAATCATTAATAATTCTGTCTCGCTGTTATACTTAAACAGCGGTCGCGATCGTTGAAGGTGACAACAGTCACCACAGTTTTTTAGTCGCTTGCATCCTCATGGCCGAGAACGTTTCTTACAGTGCGAAAGGTTTTTAATACAGATATTCAGTGCCTTAGATTGCTATACTTATAAATCTTGGTTGTATAGGTTGCCCGCAAAGTTCGGTTAATGGAAAAGCAATGTCCATTTTGCAGACTCGGCCACCATATTTTTCCCGCAGCTCGACTTCAAGTCAATTGGCTCGGACGTAATGATCCGCCTGCATAGTAACATCCCAAAATAAGATGTAAGCTTTGTTTTCCAAAATAGGCATTGAAATGTATCTAGAAAAAGGCATTCATTCTCTTAAGAGCCCTAGGTTTTGGGCAATACGTTGATGTATAATACCCGCCACATCAGTATGCCTATGCGTATATTCTCTCTGAGCCATTACGCGACAACCATCAATAATGCGATCGATAATTTCTTTGGTATCTCCATATAGTCCGCACCGATTAACCACTTCTTAATGTAAAACGTGTTTGCTATAATTTCTAGTGCGGAAAGCCTTGTCCTGGAAGGCAATGACGAATCCTTCCGTTTCTGGATACATGATAACCTTGCTCAGCCAAATACTGGATGCCTCACTATCCACCTGCATGTTGATATAACGTTTTAGGGTGCTCATCGTGAATGGCTATCTGTCTCAATTGCATTTCTAATTCCTCTATGGCTTCTGCCCTGGTATTTAAGGCCTCTTCTGAGGACAAATTCAAGGGTTTGTAGTCAAGATCCGCTTTTTCAGATGTTGTTGTAAAGCGCGACATCTCGCTTTCTGCCTAAATAGTCTCGCAAGTGTATAATCATTGATTTGCACAGTTTTTTTTAATCTAAATTGCCTCTACCCCGTCTATATCGTGGTAAAACTATCCTTTGAATCGCTGAATTAATGTGGTGAATTCATTCGGTGCTTCGTCATTCTATGCGAACGGTTCTGTTTACCCTCTAACGGTTGGTGTTGAATCATTTCATGAGCACGAAGGAGTATGTGAGAAAAGGGATGGCATATATGTTGATTGCCCTGATTTTGTTTGCCAATTTAAGGAAAATCTTTAGAAGCAATTTGAGACATGTAGCGAATGCAGTCGTTAGGTTTTCCTTAACTATTGTATGCTGAAAAGCCCTAGGTTCAAGAATAACCAGATATTTATATGACTCGCCCGCAGCCATTGTTTCGATGTCATTATCGAACTCGGTCTCTAGCTCTGCGATCCCTATTTCCCCTCTGGTTAAATGCACTGTTTCTGGTCTGAACTAGCGTATAGCTTCAGGTCATCCATCTATAGTAGATGGATCACTTGATAATCAGGCTCATTATTATGTATTTTGAATCCATAAGACATATATTTAGTATTTAGGTCAATGAGCTCAACGCTAACAGAACCATAGTGCACTGGTGGAGTCTCCTTGAAATATACCTGTCGTAATGCGTATTGATCTAGTTATCCTTGGTTGTCCATAATCAAAATACTTGATTCTTGTAACCCAAAGCAGCATCGCCTGACTTAGAAAGTCAATGATGCGTGGACAAATCATCTACATGTTTACAAGGTTAAGTCATGACAACAGCGTCTTCGCGAGTTTTTACAACATCCTTTTTGTTCTTTTGTAAAGATGACATTATCGTCACAATGGGAATATATCTTATCCGCAATTATAGCCTTAAAATATTTATATATAGCTGTAAGACAGGTTATCGGAAGGAAGTTAGATGGATTTTGAGCGTCTGCTCTTTTAGGCAACATATACGTAGTACCCTGGAGCATAAGGCCTGGTATCAGATATGGGTGTTCGATGATTTTCTGAAAACCTTACCTTGCCAAAGTAGGATGCACACTCGTCAGCAGGGTTGCGTACGTAATTTACCTTAGGGAATTTACGTAGTTTTTTTACATGTAAATTACGTACGTAATTTACGTGCCTAGCTATTTACATGTAATTTACGTTTTCAAGATCGCGACTGCCCGTTACCTTTTGACTTGCAGAGGTTTCTTAAGTTAAAAGAAATACAATGTCAGAAGATTAAAAAAATTCAATACAATCATTTATATTAACAAAGGATCAACAATATTTACATACCTATAAGTTAGAAGACGGTCGTAGCTAGTATTTTTTTAAATACTTTTACAAATTGAACATTTTGAAACTGCTTGATTTTAAACTTTTAGCCGCTCAAACTTTAGTTCTTTCCAAGGGACTTTTTGTCCTTTCGCACTTCCAACTTTTGGTTTACTCATTTCCTAAATTTTATAAAAAAAACAATTCATTTAATCTGCATTATTGAAAATGTGAAGTTATATTATGCTCTTTTCCCCCACCCTCCTTTCCAGTCCGCGATTTTATTACATTAATTACATTTCTTACGTATACAACGTAAATTACGTATTAAACGTATAAAAATTTGAGTTACGCTTAACCGCGCAACCCTGCTCGTCAGGTACTTGCACCAGAAGTTGAGTACCGTGTATGTACCTGAAACTTTGCAGTTACTTGCTCTATTTTAAACCGCTGATATATCTAAAGCTCTGATGATTGTGAGCTCCATTTCAGGGCCATAGTAAGCCATGTCTTTCAACAGAGGGACTTTAGTGTCTTGTTAGTTATTTTTCTTTACACTCAGTTCACGATAGAACCTTATTTCATTTCTCTAAATGGTTCGATTTTGTTTCCATTGTGTGCTTCTTTTATTGTAGCGACGCAATCCGACAGTAAGAATGTCAAGCTACTGTCATTGGGAGTCTAAACTGTCATCCAATATTAATGGTGTCAATGTCTCGATGTACCTAGGGTGAATGATTTTAATAACATGGTTTTTCAGCTTTCTGGTTCTATTGCCTTTTTACATTGTCATCATTTATGATTGAGAAAGTATTATAATTGTCCGAAATTAGACATTACAGTTTTCAACAGGTTTTTACGATAGCGTCTGCCTGTCTGTCCATCCGGTTTTAAACACGATACCTCCCGAAAAAATAAACGGATCAAATCGATCATTGGCACAATTTTTTTAGGTCGTTAATACTTTTTGCGATAGAAAGAAAATGGTTACAGTTATAGCATTTATAAGATTTAAAAAATTAATTAAAAATCAAAATTTTAATCGAAACGATGTACAATATGAAAAAAATCAAGAGGAGAAAAAGAAATTTCGAAAGCCCTGCAAGATGATCATAATAACTTTTTTGATTTTCTTGAAAAATCGAAAATTCGGTAGAGGATATCAGAGATGGTAATTCTGATATAACAAAAAAATAAATAAATAATTGTTAAACAAATTTTGAATATTTTGAAAAGTAAATTCATTTATTTTATTTGTACAAACGCACCAAACGTTCAATCTAAAATCTTTTTATTAAAAATAATAAATGAACTTTTATCTTGACTTTTTTCTAGAAACACATAACAAAAATTAATTAATCCTTAGACATGTAATTATCTGTGCAGTTAAAAAATAGCCTAATATAATGAATTATAATTTATAATAAGGTTTAACGTTAATTAAACGAAATTATATGATCTAGAAATAGTTATTTTTTTAATTGATTATTTATCATTTTTATTTCTTCGCAGAGGAAGCTTTGTAGTATTGATAAAATTCTGTATCCAAAATAAGGTTTCCTTAAAATATAATTTAAGGGGAATATATGAAAAATAATGTCCTGAAATATAGATAAATTGATGACATTTTAAATACTTATGCCAGTCTATGGTTGGAATCAGTGATCCCATATTTGAAACGAGTTACCCTTGCACACAATGAAAGCTCTTGTAGAGTGGTAGCGTAGCCGTGGTAGCACATGACTGTAATTGTGCGCGCAACAAACTTCTCCTCTTCTGAATCCGAAAGGTCGAAGATGCACGACTGCCTATCGGAAAACTTCGGCAGTCTTCTGTTTATATATCAATCAGAATTCGATAGAAATTGAAGAAATTGGCGATTTTAATGTTTCCCACGATTCTTAATTTCTTATATCCGTCGATTTGGAGGTTACGTTTTTCAGGTGTATAAAATATTGATAATAATACAATTATATACATATTACTAATATTTATATACATATATTATTATAAATGTTGATATTATAATAATACAAATAATATATTAATTTTAATTGAATTCATCAAATCAATTAAATTCATTTATTGTCGACTTTAATTTTTCGCGCGATTCTTATGCGTCTTACACGTTGATTTCGATGTCACCTTCTTCAGGTGCAGAATTAATTAATTAATTAATATTATATATTTATTAATTAAATTAATATTATAAAATGTTTGGGTTTTGAACATAAATCCAACTCCCATGCATTGATAAAACAATTCATCATTCACTTTGGCAGTTTATTATAGAGATTCACTTTGTAAAATTATCTACAAACTTGAAATTGTTTCGATTTGAAGGAAATTCGTTAGATTTAATTATATGTTGTCTTTTAAAGGAAATAAGACGACCTGTCCGTATTCGTTCAGAGTGTGATATTTTTTAAAGTGAACTTTCAGAATGTAACAGAACATATCCGGCGGATTTTGACACAAGGACGAAAACTTCTGTCAGAATATGAAAGAGAAAGAAAAAGATAATTATCTATAATATAATATCTATTCGAAGAATCAGTACTAATAATTCTTTAGCGTTTGTGGTTTGGTTATATTATAAATTATTACATTTTTATCATTATTAGCATAAATAAACTTTTAAGTATTTTACAAATTAAAAATTTTAATTGTATGGTTTGGAAATTGTCATAAATTGCACAGAGAAAAATGAAAATTTTGGTTACGGAAAGATTGCCGAACAAAATCAAAAAGTACTATGCAAGTAGGAACGAATTCTCGAATATAGATTACGTTCCTAGATATCTTAGGAACTATAAGAAATAAAAACAAGTCCTATATATATTAATAAATGTTTAATATGCTAACTGGAAAAAAGGCAATCAGATGTGATCATTTTATTCTTTTAATTAAAGAAAGGATTACTAAGGTAGTCTTATTATTGTCTCCTGTTATATAATTTATTCTCAATTCAAAGTTTTGAGCTTGTTTCATAAAAACACAGTTACTGTTTTTATAAATCAAAGTAAACCGACCTTCTCATGAATTGGGTTAAAAATAGAAATGGTTAAAAAATGCGCCACAGTATGAATTGCGAAACGCACTGCATAGTCGGTAATGTCTCAAGCAGCGCTCGCTCCCGAACTTCTAGCACTCAAACCTAAACACTCAGAAGTCAAAAGTCAGCCGTTCTTACAAGTTCCCACCAAATCGGGGAATTTGAAGTCGATCTTCGCGCCACCGCGCCGCGTCGCTTGAACTACCTGTTTTGTTTACAAGTTCACGTGGTGTGATTTGCGATTTAAAGACTGATCTAGAGACGGTATACAGTATCCTGAATCCGAAGGTATCAAGTAAGTTCAATTTCATTAGTGTTGCCTTCTAATTTTGGAATCTCGTTCTTTGGTTTTTTTAAGGTTATAAAACGTGTGAAACGAATGTCGCTTTATTTGTA